>RJWM01012012.1:0-57977 GCA_004363535.1 Dasyprocta punctata
TCCTGCAAAAATGCAGATTCTGACTTGACACATTTGGAGAGAACCCTAAGACTCTGAGTTTCTGATAGACACCCCTGGAATGCCAATACTACCATTGTCTAAGGACCACACTTCCAGGGGAAGGAGGTGGAATGGTTCTTTAGCTGCCTTGTGTCCCATCACCCATTACAATAAAAACATGCGTAGCTGCAGAGAAAGAACTTTCTGAAGCATGCCCAGGATATTTAGTGAAACCTCCCTGCTCTGCACTTGGGAAATCAAGACAATGATGTAGTTATAAGTAGAATTTGAGTTGTCACTGATTTATAAGAACAGAAGTAAATCATTTGCAAAATTTACTACCCTATCTGCTACTACTAATATGGTTGGCTTTCTGGCTATTACTGTTTCTCGGGAGAGCGAAAAGCCGTTATTAAATTTATAAATATATTCTTGCTGCCATTTACCTTTAAGCAGCCCTACAGAGCTTCTCAGAAGGGAAGCAACTCATTAATACGTCAGTGCTTGAAGTCAAGAGCAAGCTTCCAAATCTATTAACTTGTGTGTCATAAACATGCTCATGATTCTTTTCTAGAAGTAGTAAATAAGCATGACCTGCCTTTTTGGACTGAAAGACACCTTACCCTGTTCTGTCTTGGTCTCAATTTTGGTTTCCAAAGGATAACAGCTTCATTGGAGGTCCTTCCAAAATGCACACAACCACAATGAATTGTGTTTACAGCACTTAGATAATTTTAAATGCATTCCATCTTAAAAATCTTCCTTAGCCATAGAGGTGGCACTGTCCACAGTGGCAACTGCTGACCACTGTAAGGGAAAAACCTCCTTTGTAACAGAGTGACAATTCCCAAAGTGCCATGTGCATTTTTTTTTCTGTGTGCTACATAATAATTGAGAAAAACATAGTAAAACTTAATAGAACATCTAGAAGATGCTGAGACAAAGCAAGACTGAGCTAAAACATGTTTATTACATTACTGAACGTTTGTAAAATTACATTTGCTGATTCTTTCAAAGAAATAAAACTAAATTTCCAATTAAAAAAAAAACTCCAAGACTGATAAAAATTTCCCCAGCTATTTATTTGGAAATGGAATTTTAATTTCACTTATATCTCAACTCATTTCCCAAGTACTATTTAATGAATTTCTGTGATGTTGTGATGAGAAACATTGTTCTAAAAAAGAAACTAAGATATCCCATCATGTCTATGTTAATTAAATTTTTTGATAATAAAATATTAGTCTAATATTAATATATACACTGTCTCAGAGTAGGTACACACACCAGATACCTTATTGTTAAAGGAATTCAGAGACACAATAAATACCTTTGCCTTAGAAGACACCGTACATTGAAACATCCTCAAAACAGGTATACATCAGCTATAATTTATTAAGTTAATTGGAATTTTTCACTTACACACATCATTCTTTATGCAAAAGTCTAGGAACACAGAAATTAAAATAGTCTCCTCCAGATTTTTTAATAATTTGAATTGTTTTTAAAAAAAGACACAATGATTCACTCAAGACCCTTTTACATGCATCATAATACCACACACCATGGCTACATTAGTGGTTGCATTTCATTCCCCATTTAAAATCCATGATTTTATTATGCTGTATATAAATTTAAAATAAGACAGATGGACCAGAGTCTGTAATTAGCGTTAATGAGAATGTCATGAGCAATTCTTCCTTGGTCACATCACAAAGGCTAAAAATGTTAAGATAAAGATTTTCTTGTATGTGTCCAACTGTAAGTCCCAAGAAATGTGTGGAAACTAACCCAAAGGCCACTAGACAATTGGGGACCATAGTGGAGAAAAATGATAGAAGCAAAACAAAAAATAAAATAAAATCCAGAAATGCCAAATTTTAAAAGAAGGAGACAAATTTAAATGCAGGAGGCTACTCAGACATTCAATCATGTTTAGTATCTTTTTGTTCTCTGTCCATGTAAAACCAAAATGACTAGTCAGTCTCAAGTGCAGGTACAATGGTAATCGTCATGACTCTTTTCTCTGCTTCTGGAGAAGGATTCTCCTGCTCCCACTAGTCATGTTGACATGGTATGGTACAGCTGTGCCATCTATTCAAGCAACACATAATAAAATGAAAACAGGCAAAGACACTTGACCCAGGGTGACCCAGAAACATTCTCCCACATCTAGTGCTTTCCACTTCTGATCCTCACACACTTCCTAACACAAGTTTGTTTAGATCCTCTTTTCCTTCTAGAGCTTCTAGACAGAAGGAGAGCACTGACCTTTGCCTCTCCCTGAAGAATTCGGGTGGCTCTCAATGTAAAACTGACACAACATTGCTCTCAACTCCACAGCAGATCCATTTTCTGAATGAACTCACTTTCACTCAAGGTCAGGAAATGCAGAGAGGAAAAAAAAGTGTTTATTTGCTGTTTTGTCAGTTTGGCCTTTTGCAGTTGAAGAAATCAAAACCCCACTCTGAAGATGTATTTCTCAAGATTTGCTCCAGGAAAAGAATTTCTTTTTCTTCTTCTTTATGTTTTTATCTTCCATTTGCTCATGTAGTTGTCTACATATGTTTCATTGTTTAAGAAGAAAAAACTCAAAGCAAAATAATGGTGCTACTTTTTGAGATTTCGTCCAGATGAGAAATGTGACTAGAACATCTAGAAACAGATGTTTTAATTTTGTGGAGAAACTGACCTATTGAGTTATTGCATTGAATTACATGGTTAGACAGACCATGCGAGACCTAGGAAGAGAGAAGCTAGTTCGCTTTTCCTGTGAGTAGGCAGAGGCTGGGTCTGGGGTGAGCACATCAAGAAGGTAGTTCGAGCTTCCCTGAAGCCCAGGAAGAGAGAAGCCAGGTCTCCTTTCCCATGAGCCTACCAGAGCATGGGCTAGGAATCAAGAACTTCCCCCACACGTTGCAAACAGCTGGCTGGTTCAGAGGACAGGCTAAGTTGATAGTAACTGAGGCACAAAGGCAACTAAATGCTTGTATTGTTTGATTGGCTTTGCAGGACTAAGCCCATAGTCTGAGCAACTATTAGGAGGATGACAGTGTGCAATATAGCAAATACAAAGGATTTCCTCTGTCTTGTATTTGAAGTCCAATGTTGTTCTCACTGTTTGGTTTTGTTCCACTTTATTGTTTTGTTTTATTCAGTGCTCTGTTTTGATGGGTTTTATTCTGTTTTATTCGATTTTACTACGTCTGAGGGAATGGACAACTATTGTGAAGCTAACAAGATATACTACAGTAGCCATTGTTGATAACCTGTTGTCTTACTGTGTTTTGAAGTTCTGTACCGCTTTCCCTGCTTTGTTTTGATTGGCTTTATTCTGTTTTGTATTGTTGGGTTGTATTCCCTTTACACTAAAAAAGTAAAATAAATAACTAAATTCTATGGTTAGATTGGTTAAAATTCAAGTGATCAACTGAGTATGTTTTCTTTACCACTGAATGTGTCTATGAATTGAAGGTATGGACAGGAGCAGATAAATAATCAGCCATATGGCCACAGAAGCACACAGTGCCCAGGGAAGGTACCCACTGCAGTGGGATCTTTTTCATCTCCACCTGCTTCTCCTGAGGAGGAGCGCTCACCCACAAGGTAAATCCTTCTTAGCATTCATCATCATTGGTGACGTTTAGCTGGGAGGATACTGCTTTCACAGGATTTGCTCCTTTACTGCATGCAGCTAAAATTAAAGGAGGAGGCTAATGGTCATGGGAATAGGCCAGGGCCACCCATGCGGTGGGTCAGCATCAAGACTCAGAAAATACTTTCTTATAGCTTCCAGACAGGCATCGTTCAACATCAAAAGTGGGGTGGGGGCAAGGTCCAAGGAAACTAATTCTCACTTTGCTTGAGGAGTAGTTTAGCAGTCATTTGAGATGTACTAAAAATAGTGTCACAGATAAGAAGGTTCAGTAATGCTAAATAATTTGTAGGCACCTTGGTCCGTATCTTAAACCATATGCTACGTTGAACAGTAACATTCTCATTTAAAGGTATTTATTAAATGACGTATTGATAATCAACCAAGTTGGAAACTTAAAAGCATGGATCTTAGCGTCTTCCTACCCTTCACCCACAATATTCAGGAAAGCTCAAGTCACTTCGATTTTACCAAATCAGGCTTCTTGCTTTTCTGTGCAATATGAGGCTTTCTATGTTCATGTCTGTTCACTCCTGGCTAGAACTAGGGCAACAGCTTTGTACCTGCATTCCCACTGTAGTCTTTAGGCAGGTCTGCCATGCCAGTTATGCCTGCCAAGGGGCACAAGAGCTGATGGCCAGCTATGATTTCCCTAAACCCCCAACCATATCATGTCCTTTTAAGATGATTGTGAGATGCTAGCTCCTTGCTTAAAATCATTCAAATTCCTGAGATTATTTCTCTAAAGATAAGTGAATGGTATCCATCCTCCTTTCTAACCTAGTTTATAAAACTTTGTGTATCAACTGTCACTCATTTCCCTCTTTCGTTCACTTCAAGTTCATGCTATAGCCACATGAAACCAACTTTAGGTACCCAGCACAACATATTTTCATGACTCTGTTCGCAACTATGTATACACATCTATCACTGCACTTAGTGGATGGTCAGAATCCATGTTAAATTCATTTTAAATCCTCTGTTTTTCTGGCAAAGACCTTGGTGACCAGTAAACATTCAATAAATATTTAGCAACCTATTTTAATTGGACATCAAAATTTACAAGTTTATTTCTCAGTTGAGGTTCCTGATACCCCCTCTGATGTGTTGGAGAGAACTGACTGAAAGGGGGATAGAACACGCTTTGAAGATTCATCCTCTGACACTTACATTAAAAACCTGTCATGGAGAGGGAATGAGGAGCTTATTAGTTGCATTTACTCCACTGTGACTTTAAATGATATCCTTGTCAAGGAAACGCATGCAGAGAATTACTTAGGATAAAATTATTAAAAAGATTCAACCATTAGTAAGAAGTTAATTTTGCTTTCAAATACTTGGTTAACTTTAGAGTTCACTTTGGTATGTTCGTATAAATCTGTCTTTCACAATGAAACTTCAAAGAAAGACAAAAAATCAAGAAACCATAAAAGAAGTTTCTCCATCATAGGATAAACTGGTCTTTGTGTATACATGACCATGTGCACACACACACACACATGCAAACACAGAGCAAGTAAAACTTGAGCCAGGTCATCTTGATTTTCTAGGTCTTAGAAATCTCACATCAGCCTTCCTCCTTTGCATGCTCCAGGTATTCATGTGAATGGAAACCATGTTCCATGTGCCCATAAAACCTCCAGTGCTTCTCACTGATTCCTGAGCCCAGCCCACTATATCTGTCACTCGCCAGGCTCCTTCCCACTGCGATAGTCACATCGATGACCACTTTTCCTCTAACCCTTTGCTCCATCTCAAAAAGCTCCTCACAGCCCTCCCACAGGCCAGAAGTCTTCTGCTTCTTGTCTCTCCACCTACTTTGGCTGCCTCCCCTTTCTCTCAACATCCGTGGCTGCCTAAACGTTTTTTGTCCTTCAAAATGCCACTCCGATAGCATTTTTCCTGTAAAATCTCACCACAGTTAACATCCTTTGTTTTTATTTTCCCAAGCACCCCCTTTTCCTCCTGAACTTAGGTGAGACTTGGTCCTGCACCTCCAAGGGCTGCACTCATATGTGTATGGCCTAAGCTTTAATATCAGAAACCTCCTCTGTCTATAGATTCCTTTGGCTGGATTACCAATCTCATGAAGATGCTAGAAAGACTTTCAAAGGACCTTTATCTCAGAAGGACTGGAGAATGGAGAGCAAAAGGGAAAATAAGGCATAAAAGGCAAGGTGACTCCAAGGCCTGAGGCAACATTTTAGTCAAAAAGTAAGGCAAATGTGCTACTCTTGGAAAGAGAGCCAGAAGTCAGAGAAAGACCCTCATAGCTGGTTTGAAAAAGCAGCTGTTAAGCTAACAGTCTGGAGATCCTTGTATTTTGCCAGCCCGAGGTTCAACTGGACCCAGATCCAGTACAAGAAACTTGTACAGAGAATTGGTAAGTTACAAAGGATCTAGCAATTCTTCACATAGAGTGGCACAGCATGGCATGGTGAAAAAAGCCAAGACTTAGAGACAAGAATTTTTTAATTCTCTGGAATTTTCCAGTTTTGTGACTTTGGATGAGGTATGTAATTTCCTGGGCCTTGGTTTTGCTTTTCATTAAATGCAGATGATATTGAGCTAGTAGAGCTATTCTAAGGGTTATAAAGGACATACACAAAATACTTAGCCCAGTGTCCAAAACAGAGTCTCAATAAATGCTACATTTCATGGTTATCATTATGAAAGAACTAACAGAGTTTCCTCAAAGTGCAGTCTCACTGAGGACCTAATAAAAGTGTCAATTCCTGGTTTCCATGACCAATCTAAACCAGAAGTAGGGCTCTATGTTTGACATAAATATTTCCAAGGTAGTTAATTAAAAAGAATCATGAATCAGAGATTAAAACGAGATATAGATTGAAGAAAACAATATACGTATAATGATGAATGATAATGGACAAAAGTACAGAAGGGGCATGAGAATTACTAATGCCAATTGTTATATGAACAATGAGAAATATAATAACGGCAGCTATAACAACTACAATGAGAACAATAAAAACAGTAACAGCAGCAGTAGGGGTTACAAAACACCATTTGTCACACTATTTAAATGCTTTACATGAGCCGGGCGTGGTGGCACATGCCTTTAATCCCAGCACTCAGGACGCTGAGGTAAGAAGAGCGTTGTGAGTTCGAGGCCGGCTTGGGCTACAACGCGAGTGCAAGGCAGGCTTGAGCTACATAGTGCGACCCTGCCTCAAAAAACTAGGGCTGGGAGTTTGGCTCAGTGGCTTAAGCACCTACCCTGACAGGTGCGAAGTTGTGAGTTCAATCCCCAGTGCCGAAAAATAATAAAAAATAATAAATAAATAAATAAATAAAAGCTTTACATGTATTAGTAATTTTAACCCTCATTATAGCCCCATGAAATATGTCCTATAACCCTCCCCATATTTCAGATGAGGAAACTGAAGTTCAAAGAGATTAACAAAGCCAAGACCACACAGCAAATTAATGTGAAGCTGCAATTCGATCCCAAGGAGACTGTCTACAGAGCACATGTTCTCAGCCACAGAGTCAGGACAGGAAGAGCCCCAATATTGCCACCATGGCTGCTGTCAGCCCCCTGTCTTGGTTAATTTTCACTCCTTGCTGAGACAAAATACCTGACACCCAAAATTAGGGAAGGAAAGGTTTATTTAGCTTACAGTTTTTGGAGGTTTCAGTCCACAATCAGCTGGCTCCAAGGCAGTTGGCATGGCACAGGAACAACACTTCAAGGCAGCAGCCAAGCAAAAGCAGCCAGAGTAAAAGTGGACCAGAGCAAGCCTCTTCTCCTTCCTTATATAGTACACAGGACACCCCCCCCCCAGGGTGGGTGTAGTTTCACAAACATCCTTGCCTTCCTTTGCACAGGATGAGGATGTTTACCAAGTAAGACCCCTGGCTCCCTGCTGAGTCTCTCAGCTAAACTTCTGACCTTCTCAAATTGACACAATGACCAGGTAACTACTTGTGCTCTATACCCCAGGATGTAGAGCTGCTGCCTTACTTAGTTAAGCTTCTAGACTTCTCAAGTTGACACAATGTATAAACCCTAACACCCCCCCAAAGATACTCTGAATGCAAGCATCAGTAATATCTCTATGTCACTCACAAAAGCACCATTTTTTATCTATCCCTCACCAATGTGGCAGCAGTCCCTGTCCCCAAGTGAATCTGCTGGTTGGAGGCCCCACTGCGACAGGACCATGACTCTGATCCCCTCAGGTATCCCCAAGGTCATGGGAGCGCCTGGCATATCCAGGGAATTCCATAGATGTGTGTTGAGTAGTTGATCCTCAGGATAGGCCAAGAACTCCACCTTCTTTTAGTTCATCAAACTGTAAGAATAAACCTGTGAATTTTATGAATTCATAGAAATCTTTTCAAGCTGTCTTACAGAAATGTGACAAATCATTAAACGTAACACTCCATTCTCACCACACCCTGGGCTGGGCAGATCTTCACAGGCTCCCATTAATGATATGCAACTGGCCCCATGTGTGCTGAATCAGGTTCCTGGGTACCTTTTGCATGCCTACTGTGTATTAAGCATTCTGCAGGCAGCATGACTAGTGCCGCTGTTCAAACTGCACCACATAGTAGGCGCTTAATTAGTATTTGATAAGGTGTCCGAGATTCATGATAGACCCTCGTTAAACAGGAACCAAAACTGAGACTCGGGTGATCTAAGAACTAATAAAACACAGGTCCAGAGTTTTGGGTTAAGTCTAGTGCTTTCCACACCATGTGACACGGACATGAATTAATAAAGAGTTTACCACAAAAACACTATGAGCTTGGAATAACTCTCCTGACAGGTGGTTACATTATCCCTCAGGCCTGTGAAGCATAGCATATTAATTATAAGATAAAGTACCTTATATTTTTGTAGTACTTATCATCTCTTAACTGGACCGTACATGGATTAATTTTAGAAGAACATTTCTGAGAAAGATGCCAGGTGATTTATTTAAATATTTTTCCCCATGTCCTATAGAATCTAAAACTTACAGAAGTGTCAAAAGTAGAGAAAAACACACTTAAAATTACACAGCGAAAATACCAAAATGATATTTAATGTGAATTTTTCTGGTGACATTCATTCATTGATAATTTATCAGATGACAATGATGGACCGCGGAGGTGATTAAAAGGTTTGGGAAATGACTAATCCCATTACTTGTCACAGGTTCTAACTCATTTATACAGCGAACTCTGTGCTCCAGGCTTGAGGACACACGCTTGATCTCTTTTAGTCCATGCAGCAGCTTGTGGTGACTGTATCATCCCAGTCTACGGGGAGGCTGGGTTTCAGAGAGGTTCATCAACTTAGCAAAGATCACAAAGATATCAGCCAGTACTGGTATCTGACTCCACAATCTGGTTTTAAAGCATGAGCTTAATTATCATTTCATCCATTTTTGGATAAAGAATAAAATTCAATGCATGTCATGCAGCACCCAGAGGGAATATACTACTAGAGTTCCATAAGGTATGAACAAATAGGAATTAAATCATCCTGAAAAACTCAGGAAAGATTGAGATAGAAGGTGAGGCATAGCAAAACCGGCTAGGAAATAAGCAGAACTTACTAACTACAAGATCCCAAGACAGTGCCAACACTTCCCAGGACCCTGTGTGTAGACGTTCTTGCGGGCTCCCACGAGATGTGCGTGGCATAAAAGAAAGTGGACGTCACAAGGAACCTGCTATCGTGACTCTTGAAGGTAGCCCCCCCTTGTCTCCCAGAACAGGAAGTACATTTTATTTTGCTCTTTTTCTCTTTTCCTCTTTTGTTCAGCCCAAGTTCAATCTGCACAGCCAGTTTCCTTTGCACTTCATTTTTCAAATAAACTTCTGGCACAATTTTTGGTTTGTCTTGCTCAACTCTTCGTGCAAGACAAGAAGGACCTGGAATGTGTTTAAGTGGTGACCCATTTCTAAAGGAACTGCCCAATAACAAGATCACAGTGGGGTATAACTTCTGACTTGCCCGCTTCGGGTCCCCACCTCATGGCATTCAGTCCTTGTGGGGTCCTTTTCCCTCAACTGAGAGCAGGATTTAGTGACTAGCTACTCGTGAGTGGAACACAGCTTAAGTGAGGGGTGTCACTGCTGACTCCGCTTTCTCCCAACCCCACCTGACTTTGTGCCCATTCACTCAGATGACGCCATCCATCATGCTGGGGAGAGGGGTACAGAGAGGTTCACAAGGCAAGGAACCCAGGGGGTGCTTAGCCAGCAGCCAACTACTCATGAGGAATGGAATCCGACCAACAGCTATACAAGTGAACCAAGAAGCATGCTGTCTCAGTCTGTAAGAAAATATCACAGACTGGCAGTTTCAACAACAGAAGTTTCTTTCTCAGTCTCGGAGGCTGGAAGTCAAGGTCAAGGTGCATTTGGTTTGGTTCCTGGTGCAGATCCTTTTCCTGGTCTGCAGATTGCTGCCCTCTTGCTGTATCCTCATGTGGATGAGGGAGATAAATTCTCTCCTCTCTTCTAAGGAAACTAATTCTATACATTAGTTCCACCTTCATGAGCTAACTGTCTCCCCAATGCCCACCTTTGAATACCATCATATTAAGGATCAGAGCCTCAACATGTGAAATTTGGGGTGATGACACATTCATTGCACAGTACACATCCATTCCAACCAAACCTTGAGATAATTTAAGCCTTGTCAGAAACCCTGAGCTGAAGGATTCACCTAAGTCCCAGCCAGATTCCCCATCCACAGACACAGACATGAGGTATTACATGTGCATTGTTGTAGCCTCTCGATTTACATGGGACATGTTGTTATACAACAATAGATGACAAGTACAGCATGTGAAGGACGCAGGGACTGAAATTTTCTGCAGCTCAGTTGCCATGCCGGGGACAGGATGACCTCAGCTACAGCCACAGGGGATGACTCCATGTGGGCACAGACTCATCTGTAGCTGCAGCGTCCACCTGGAATGTACAGCAAGATGTGAACTAGTGGACAAAGTCTCAGGCTTCTTCACAGGAAACCAGAAGGCTTTCTGTACCCTCTGAGGAGCCAGCTAGTGACCCCACAGAACTGACGCCATTGTCAACAATGTTACCCTTGATAAAATGGCATAGGTAGTCTTCTGTCCCTCTCCTTAGTGAACTTCTCATACCCTTCCTTCTGCTTCCCATGAACTCCTCCCAAGTTAACTACTGCATTCAGACTCTGGTCATCAACTTTGCTTTCGGGGAAACTGCACTAGGACCACACGTGATTTGTTTCTCCACTGAATTAGGACTTCAATAGGTAGAATGGTTTATGCTAAGCAAAGATGGTCAGGGAGGCGAAGTTTAAATTATGGGTAGCAGATGGCAAAATATATGGTTTGCTGAAAATAGAATTTCTGATTTGCCTGAAATAATTGTGTTGCTTATGACAATGGAAATAACCAAGTCTCTTTTCCTGTAGAATGCAACTCCCAGGAAGAAACTTAGTAATCTACATTTCTCTTATTTGTTCCAATACTTTTTGATCATTCAAATTTAAGGATTAGTAGTTTATGAAGGACAGGGACCAGAAAGAGAGAAATAGTGCAGAGGTATGTTGATAGGGAACCATCATCTTTCTTCAAAGACCAGAATGCATTTTAAAAGTAGTAGGGAGCCCCTAAAGATTTTGGGGAAAGAACACTCGAACATCATTAGATTATTTGAGAGTGAGACATATGAAGATATCCTAAGACAAAGATTTAGATGAGATACAAATTTAGGAACATGAAGCTAATAAAATGTGACTACAAGTGTTCATGTGATGTGGAATCAGGATTCAAGCATGATAATTGATCAAAAAAAAAAAAGGCGGAGCAATGCATTCTGTGCAATAAACCTGAAATTTAAATTAAACAGGCTCGCCTCACTATATTTCCTTTTTTGCACCACCGGCAGAATGAATTTGTAGGGACTCTATGCATTTCTTTGTAACTCATGGCATAAATATTAATCTCTTTCTGGTAACTAACAATCATTGTATTACTTTCAAAGGTATGGAATTTTCTCAGGAGAAAACCCTACCCCACACTTATGAAATGCACAGTGATTTATGTAGCTGGACCTCTTGAAAAGTCCAACTTTTCCTTTGTGAAAATTAACACCTAAAGCAAACATAATTCTAAACATAGGCTTTAAATCTATTTTTATATGAATAGTTGGACATTTGACAATTACTTGAGTGTTAGTTGAGAACTGAAGCAGATTTTTAAATTAAACCAAGTCAGGAATTCATCACTGCCTTAAAATATTACAACACAAAGAAAGAAGAGGAAAATGCCAACATCATCTTTTTGTTTGGATTGCACTTTGTTTGCATATTTCTATGCTTTTGGGTTTTTTGGGGAGGAGGGCGTTGCAAAAGGATTAATATCCACCACAAGGAAGAATTCACATTCTTAAGACTGAAAAATGTTAAAATACTGTTATTTTAGTAAGAGTTGCATATATTTTCTCTCTTTTTCTCTGTCCCTCTCCTTTTGCCTCTCTCTCTCTCTCTCTCTCTCTCTCCCTCTCTCTCTCTTTCTTCCTCATCTCATTTACTTCAAATAAAATAAAGCCTCTCTTTTTTAAATATATATCCTGTGCACAGTGTAAAAATATAGACTATGGAGTATGGAGTCAACTCAATTAATTTTCATCCCATCTATGATGTCTGCATTGTGCCAACCCCTGGATAATCTTATTTTTATAGGTAACCAGCACAGGGTATCTATAAAAATAAAATAACAAAGATGAGACTCTTAGAAGAAAACTGACATGTGACAAAAACCCACGGAATGAGCACTGTGTCCTGACTATGCTTCATATGCATGCCCCAGAGGAATGAAGCCATGAATGCAGAGACACACAAGATAAGTGGCAGGGATGTGGCATCTGGCTCATCTATGTGGCACATGGATCTCTTCTGCCATCTCACTTGTAGACTCTTCTCCATTCTCTTATGAATACTATCAAATCCCCAATGGTCAAGCATTTGTTGTGTATCTTAAGAAAAAGAATTGTATATTTACTTTGGAGTAAGGGAATTCCAATGTTACACGCATCCCTAACTCTAACTAGCACTGAGATGAATTGTATCTCCTCCTTCTTTGGTTGGTGCAGTTGATACTCTCTTCTCTATGGTAGATGACAATTCATCTACTGTTATGAAAGGTCAAGAAGACACTAATACTAAGCAATAGTTTATTTGTCCTCTCAAAGTATATACTGAGGGAACTGAGCAATAAGATATTGCTACTTCTATAGTGTAATTTTGTTATCCTTAAAAGGAAAGTTTAGAAAGTTTCCAAAAATGAGCCAGAAGGACTTGCTTCCTCTTCCACTACCTTAGGTCACCCAAATTGTAAACACACATAATCCCACATCCCTGCAGCTAGGAGACAGACTAGACAATTCATGAAAGCACCATTATTATGCATTAATAGAGAAGACAATCAAAGAAGTAGGAAAAATGTATAGCTAATAGATATGAAGGCAAGAAATGGAAAGGAGAGAGAAATGGAAAGGAGAACACAAATTGAAATCAGCAGAACAATTAGTTCTGAATATACTGCATCAGACTTAGTTAATAGCAACAGAAAGTACCAAGCTGGTGAATTCAAGCAAACATATGTTTAGGAAAACAGTAAAAAAAAAAAAAAAAATAGATAAGCCTTTTACATTATTGTCATAGAAGTCGGAGCCAAGAGCATGGCTGAAATTCTATCAACTGTAACAGAGAATACATCCAGGACCGAAAGCCCCCATTCCACACCCGGTGATCTCAGCAACCAGCCCTTCTCTTTTTGTTAGTGTTATAAGAATAAGGATAGGTCTGGGCACATAAAACAAGCATTACTTCCAGAAAAAGCACCATGTAGTACAGTCAGAAACTCTGAAGAGTGGTCCAGAGAAGACTTTGGGCACTAGGCAGAGTGCCATCAACAGTTTGTAGACTTGAGTTGGAAATACAAGTGAAAGTAGAAATCCTGACATCTTCAGAATTACAGTGCTCCGAATGCACATTGATGTGGTTCTAATCAGTATGCATAAAATAAGAATAAACTATTGGCCATTGCTTCAAAGTGGAAAAACTTGGGGTCTTGGAAATGTCAGCATTCATTGTACTAGGGAAAAAATATTTTATTTGTTTGGGTAGCTAGAAATTTTGCCAGTCTCCTAAACTGAATATCCTCCCTGGCCCATTTTCCAAGTAGAAAAAGAACAGATGGCCATTAATAGCAGCAGTTAAGAGAAACAGGATATAATTTGCTTGCCTCTTCTCCAAATCTGGTTATTTGGCAAGTAATGTGTAATCTTCTAGGAAGGTGAGGAAGCAGACTGGTCATGAACAAGGACTGGGCTGAAGATTGAGAGGAAACTCGCTCCATTATCGACCTCACACATCTAGAACTGAGCTGTGGAAAGAAACAAGCAGGGTTGACAAAGGACCTGCTATTTCAGCCATAAGGATCACTTTCTAGACTAGGAACTTGGTGACAAAGGAAAAGGTGGTCTACCTCCATCACATAAAAAGAAGTATGTAAATATCCATTGTAATGTTGTTCACCAATTTAGAGGAAGACCATTCCCTTAATGCTGTGCTAACCTCCTGCATGCTAAACTTAGCCTTCTGAACAAGCTTATAAGATATACTTATAATGGTTTATCTTGTTTGTCAACTTCGTGAGTTGAGACATACTGAAGAATTTAACAAAACGTAGTCTGGGTGTGTCTGAGTAGGTCAAAGGGATGTGACCTTTGGGTCTATAACCCTGGCCTACTGACTCTCTTCTGTTCTCTTTGCTTCTCGGATGACACAGGTTAAGTAACTTTCCACTGCCATGCCGCCCTGCCATGATTTTTTTGCTTATGGCCAACTGACTATGGACTGAAACCTCTGAAACTATGAACCAAAATAAATTTCTTTTCCTTAAGTTGCCACTGAGTGTTTTGTCCCAGTGACAGAAATTTAATTAATATAATACCATTATCAGTATCCCAATTGTACAAATAAGGAAAACTTGAGCTCTGTAAATTTTGATATCATGGCCAAAATCATAAGGTGATACTAAGTGGCAGCACAAGGTGCAAATACTGCTGATCTTTGACTAGAGCTCGCTGTCATTGCATCTCTGTTACACTGCCTCTTGATGTAATCTTGTTAAATAAATTTATTAATGTATTCTTCACAGAGAATCCAAGATCCTGTCAGTGTTCATCCACAATAAGTAATCCTGACAGATTTAGGGGAAATATATTTTAGCATTCACTTGCATGAACTAATTACCTATTGACATCAATAGTAATGAGATTGTTACTTGGGGAAAAATACAAAGAAGAAAAGAAGCCAAAACACAGGTTTATTTATTCCAGCAGAAATTCTTAATGTCTGTAAATGTAAAATAATAACTGCAGATATAGTAATAGTTGTGATTACAGTTGTAGTAACTTTCTTAAAGTTAATTCTTTTTGGAGATTTTCCAAAAGTAGATATTCACCTTTTACTTAAAAAAAAAAAAAAGAAGATTCCCAAGTGTGGAGAGGCTAGAAAAGGCACACACACTGAAGTTCAGGGTAACCATGAAACAGAAAAGGGGATTTATTTAAAATTACATTTTCTTTGAGCATGGAGACTCTCATTGAGATAATATTTCAGTTCCAAATAATAAATTTAATCTAAAGAAATCGAAAGGAGTTTTTCCTTTTAGAAATCATGACTATATTGGGCTCCATCTCTCTTTATAAGAGATATGCTAATAAGAATGGAGACTGGGCACTCCTCACACAAAGACTTGGCTTCCCTTTATACTTGTTTAAGCACAGGAAATACTTTATTAGCTAAAATTTATGAAGCACAATATTGGCGCAGAAGTGATGTCATTAGGAGCTAAACTGAAAGGAAGTAATAATATTATGATAAAAAAAAATGCTGTCGTGTGTTCCTGGGTCTGAGAGGTAATCTGAGCTTGCCTATTTTCCTATACTCCTTACTCACATTCTCATTAGAATGGTCCAATGCATATAAAAATAGAAAGCAATCTGTTTCATTTCAGAAACCACAAAGGAGTTTGACCAAAAGATTGAAATTTCAAGAAGATCTAGCATCATAATTTAGAGTTATTATGACATTATTAAAGACACACAAACTGTGAGTAACCTCACCTACAAAAGAAAAGTCCTCCAAATGAAAGACAGTATGGGAAGAATCTATGTAATGGCGCCATTGAGAAAAATATCACCTGACGGAGACCAGGTCAAACCAAGTAATGTTTGAGAATGGTGTTGGGTTAGTTTTAATCATCGCAGAAAGCAAAGGAAAGGGGAGTTTCCACATCCAGATTTTATGCATAGCATAATATGGAAAGGAAAGAATAAGAAACATTTGAACAGAGAAATACACAACCATATGCACATCAAAGGCCCATATCAAAGTGCTAACATAAGCTGGGCACGACTGTGCGCTCCACTAATCTAGCACTCTGGGAGGTGAAAACAGGAGGAAAGCAAGTTGGAGCCCAGTATGGACAACTTAATGACTTAGCAAGTCCCAGTCTCAAAGTTTAAAAAAATAAATAAAAATGAAAAGGGCTGAGGATATAGCTCAGTGCAAAAGCCAAATGTTCAATCTCCACACTTGTAGCTAAATAAATAAATAGCTAAAATCACCTCCAAATACCTCCTGTATAAAAAGATACAGAACAAAAAAATTATTTATCAATTAAAATGAAATGATATAGGAGAAAAATAAAAGACTGGCAATCACTTATTGATATGTAAGGCTTGGGAGTCACTGTTCTAAGTATTGTATAGATTTTTATCTTATTTTATATTACTAACAACCATACAAGGCAGCTATTAATTTTATAAACATTTTATACTTGATAAAATAGAAGTACAAAAGAGGTAAATAAGTTTATTGGGTGGTAGAGACACAACATTACTGTTTCAGGGGCCAAAAAAAAGAGAAAAAAAATTCACAACACAGTATGTAAATTCAAATAAAAGAAAATAAGGTTTGTAAAAGCAGCATCAGTAGCATCATTTCTCTGCTGGATTAGTACTGAGTCATTTGAACAGGAAATTGCATGTGTACTCCTATAAAACAAAGCAAAAATAAAAAATAATAAAATACAGAGCAAAAGAAGAAATTAGTTACAATAAAAATTGAAAAAAATTAAGTATTACTGAAATACAATAATTCAACTATCTAACTTAATAGTAAATACATCAAATTGATAAAAGGTTGTACACGAAAATGACATAAGGTATTACATAAAAAGAATCCCCAATCTTCCTAGAGAGATTTGCCTTACCTGTTATCTTACTTTTCACTTGTTGCCGAGACAGAATACCTGACGCCCAAAATTAGAGAAAGAAAGGTTTATTTCTTACAGTTTCTCTGGAGTTTCACTCCATACTCAGTTGGCTCCAAGGCAGCATGATGTGGTAGGGCTGCTGTTCATGGTGGCCACAACCGCAACCACAAGGTGAGCTTGCAAGAGAGTAGGCGGGCAGAAACAAGAAACAGGAAGACCCGCATCCCTTACACTGTATGTAGGCTCCACCCCTGGGCGGGTGTAGCACTCACATTGCCAGTCCCAGCGCCAGACAAAAAACTGATAACAAGCACCAGACTCAGCTCCATCAAAAGTATATGAGGACTTGGGGGGACATAGTATATTGCCCAATACACTGGTACACAAATGAAAGAATACATGAGTGAACACCTTTCTCAATGCTTGATAGACCAAGTTGATTTTTTAAACATTTTCAAAATTTAGCACTTGTTTTGTTACTGAAGGAAGAAAAATAACTCAAATCCAGAAGATAGTAATTTCCTGACTGCAGGATTATAAATAATTGCACCATTTTGCTAAGTAGCAGCAAAATAAGCCAGTTTTCATTTTTTAAATTCAATAAAATACTCCTCTAAATGACCATGCAAACATGCAAATATATATATATATGGGAAAATGACTATGACCAAAAAAGCTAGAAACTAATTTGATGAACCTTAAAAATCCCCAGCTGGTGTTTATTTTGTTGGGGCAGTGTGCCTAAGTTATAGTCATGGTTGTATATGATAATTTTCCTGTAGGAACAATTATTGCACTCTTAGGTATAATAGCGAAAGCCCAGAATTGGGGCTAAATACAGTATGTGGCATTTGTCTAATATGCTATTCTAAATGCAATAACATCTTATGAAAGATACAAGTAAAAAGGTTAGTAAATATAACCTGATATATTAAACATTCTTTATGAAGCAAGTGTTGAAATATATATATATATATATATATGTAAATGCAATAAAAGGGAGAAATACAAGTGAATTTTTATTTTCACCAATGCTTTTGATGTGCAACATTCTTTTATGCATAAAAAGAGTCAAATATACTGCTATTTTGTAAGCCCTTGGGGGCATTCCATTTTCCCAACTTTCTATGTATTGTACCTTCTTTAAAATCATTTTCTTTCAAGGAGTTATTGAAATAAAATGAATACCTTTGTCTCCATGATGGCCCCAAGAGACTATTATTTTAAGAGACAAAGTAGAACTAATAAATCTATTTTTCCATCATAGCATAACCCATTAAGGGAATAATGTAGTGTGTTTTCTGCCAAATTTAAAAGTTAATTGCTGTCCTGTAATTGTGAAGTTTGGTCCCTTCTAAAACAGTGTTTGTATTATTATCTTTTAATCTAAAATAACAGCGACAGTAAAAGGAGTTGTCACAGTCTCCCAGGGTCAGAGTCCCAGATGGTATGATTTTTAAAAATTAGCAATCAATAGCAATTTTACACTCATTATAGTCATAAAAAATTATAATGATTAGATTCAACAGTCGCACATATTTTTCAAAAATGCATTTATGCATAAAATTGTATTTTGTGCAACTTTAATTACATGTTTCAATCTTCTTAATCATAATTATCAAGGTGTACTCCTCAGATCCATAAATTACCAGATGAACACAATGTCAATGACTCAAAGTACCATTAAAAGGATACAAATGAGAGCTTATTTGATGCAAGGGAAAAAAAGCTGTTGAGGGCTTCATGCAAATGGTTGCATTTACTGTGCAAATAATGACCAGGTTTTCCAAGGGTAAAGACAGGAATGAAGACAAAATTAAGAAGTACAGATCCTGGGGCAGGAATAGGAGAATGAGGAATGTATTCTGTCCATGGTAAGTTGGTTCTTTTTCCTGAACCATCTTACTTGGGAAAAAAAAAAAAAAGATACTGAATATAAAAGAAAAGTTTAAACAAAGAATATAACTAAAACAGTATTTCCAGTAACTTTAAGTAACTGATTCAGTTCTATTTAATTATTCAATAGATAATATAAACAGTTATGATGGTTGTTTTAATAGAAAGGGGATAATACTGATAACTTCCCAGAGGGCTTTTGTTTGATAATCTGCTATTAGAAGGACAAGAAAAAAAAGCCTAAATTCTTGGCAGTTAATGAAATCATTAGTCTAGTGGTTGTCCAATTCTACTATGTACATCAGAATCAACTAGAAGGCTCCTCAAAATTCAATTTGAACCCTATCCCGACAAAGCCAGAGTCAGTGGTAGATCTGAGAGAAAGCTTGATAATTTGCATTTCTAGCAAACTGCCTAGTCTAAATTGACCCTTAATATATAAAGAGAGTCAAATGAATTCAAGACAGAAATAAATCAATTTTATCATGGACCAGAAAACAGAATAACCCTGTATATCACTGACAGTACATGGTGAAGTGCTCTTTCACCAACTCACACACCCTCAAGGCCTGAGAGCAAGGGAGACAGATGGCAGGAGAGGGCCTTTGGGGAGCTCCGTGTTACCTTTCTGTCTTTAAATTCATGGAACGAAATACTCCTTTACAAATACTACACACAAGGCAACCAATAACTGAATTCCAAAAATATAGGTAGGTTGGCATGTTACTTTCATTTGTAAATTTCTCCCACTCACAAACTTCTATTTTTAAGGTGTATTTTGCTTTGGAAACTGACCTTGTTGGATGCCTACAAGCCGCTACTTTTCCTTTCACAAAATTTTTGCACTTAGTATTACTTATGTAATTGTCCTACTAGACAAAAATCTTCAGGTAGTCAGCAACCCTGATTAACTACAAGAGATAAAGTCTATTTAACACCAAGTCCTGCACATATGAAATACTCAATAATCACTATCCAATTTCATTTTAATAGGGTTGTGGCAATAATAATGTTAATGTTTTTGTTGTTCATTTTCTCAGTGCAGTATTACCGCACCAAGCCCAGCATGAAAATAAGCACTTCATAAATATCTGACAAATAAATGAAATAGTATTCTAGCCAGGGAAGCCCTTTTCTACATGTTTTTTGAAGCTAGCATTAGATAAAAATGAAATATCCAAGCACTTTTATAAAGTGTTTTTTGGACAGACACATCTGGAATAGTCTTAGCTTGTTTTTACTTAATTTCATGAATATTGGCTATTTCTCTGACTCTCAAAATTAATGCAGAACTTTCTATCATATTATCTCTTCTTTTCCCCAAATCTCAAACCTTCCTACTTAGACACAGCTGTTGATAAAGTCTGCATCTGGCCTGGAATAATCATTGCCACTAACTCACTATGAGCTGCCATCTTATACGCCACCAAATATTAATGAGAAAAGAGCTAGGCTTGTGGCTGTCTGCAAGAGCACTTGGGATGGAAAATCAATCTCCAAGTGAGCATCAGAGAAAAAGGATCTGCATAGCAGCATGTGGTACGGACTGTGCCACAAAAGCTCCCTACCTTTTCCTTATCAGAGATAACAAATGAGCCTGGGATAAAATATGTCTGTCAGACTTTGAGCAGCTTGTCACAGAGCACCCAACTCTGAAATGTGATAATTATCAATCAATGTTGAACACAATCTGGAGTCTCAGAAACAGATTGTCATTTGTAGATTGCACTCGATTTGAGAAATTCATGGGTGTGAGTTGTTTGTGCGTATACAAAACCTACATATGTCCTCTTCCCAAAAGAGACAAGCAAGTGGCTGAAATTCAAAGACACAGCTAAGAGGATTTACAAGCATTTAGAAGGAAGAACCCTGTGCCTTTAGCCCTGCTACTTCATTATGGAAAATAATGCAAACCTACTGCACTAAAGAGTGTCTAACTAGGTCAGCTACAAAGTGTGTTAGTCAGTTTCCCAGTCTCTAGGGCACAATACCTTGCACCACACTTAAAAGATAAGAGGTTTATGTGACTTGTGATTTCGGGAGATTCAATCCATGGTCAACCGGCTCCAATGCAGAAACCTCATGGTAGAAGAATGTGGCAAAGCAAAACTGCTAAGTTCACAGCAGTTGAGAAGCAGAGCAGGAGAAGAATACCAGAAAGGAATCGGTGAAAGACCAAGTACAAACCTAAAGGTCACACTTCCATGCCACCTAACATGCAGACATGTGCTTTATTCCTCAGCTGGTGTCCTCCCAAGCCAATCAAGTTGAGACAATCACTACACCATGGGAAAACTGAGGGAAAACAATAGTAACAGCAATTCTCAAGCACTGACTGTGTGCCAAATATTCCAATTAACCTACTTTAGCAGCTTTAATCATTCCAACAATCATATGGGGTTGCAATTTCTATCTTCATTTGGTAAATAGGCAAACCAACTGAGACTTGAGAAGGTTAAGGACTCCAGCCACAGATGGTAAATACAGGCTTGGATTTGTCTGACTCTGTATAAAGCTTTTAATTACTCCATCAGATGGATTTAATGTGGTACATTCTAAAGCAAAATGTCATTTTTCCATGGTCATCACCAAACAAAAATACAAAGCATAGTGAGTTACCTGACCCATAAACACAGAATATTTAGTAATACCAAGTAAAACCATTTAAATTAATATCATCTTTGAAATTTTCCTTATTTTGAATACATTGTTATGCACAGTAGTTGCAGTGTTGGTAAATAACATATTTAGGTCAAGAAGCACAGCTTGAATTGAAAACATCCCTGGAGTCAGACAAGAGCCTGCAGATGAGACTTCATTTAGAAACACGTTGAGCATCTGTCTGAAAGGTGCTGACTTTCCGTGTTTGATATAATCATCCTTGGATTAGACTCAGGAGTGAGTACTTTCTGTTGGCTGCTGTATCTAGAACTTGCATTGCAGAATTTCTAGCCAATAGAAACACACAGCATTCTTGTTCCCCATCCATTTGGCATAAACTGGGGTAATCTGGGAAGTTTTAAAAACACAAAAATCTGGATTCCACTCCCAGATATTCTGATTTGATTGGTGTGAAGTGGGATATAGGAATTAATGTGTATTTTGAAGTTCCCTGTGGTGGTTCTAATGCACTTCCTAGGTTGGCAACTATGGCTATTAAATGAAATAAAAGAAAGGAAAGGAAAATTTAAATAGTGAATAAATAGGAGAAAATATTCTTACTACCAGTTTTCTTTGGTTGCTATGATCAGTATTTTTGCATCGTTAATAATCACTTTTTTTTTCCCTTTGTAGTTCCCTCTTCCCCACTGCCCTCAGTCTCCTCAGGAAAGTAGTACAATGGCAGAAAGCAAGACCAAGAGGACCTTCCAAAGCAGCAAAAAATGGAGCCTCCGATGATTTTTTTTTTTGAAAAAAAAATGCTAAAATGAGAGCATACCTTGTCCCTCTCCCCCATCAGAAAAGTTTCCCATGACAGAAAGAAGAGCTAGAATTAGATGTTGAACAATGTGAGCAAACACATCTACAGATGCCAGAGTAAGGATTGGTGGATGATATTCTTGGAAACTGGCCAACTCCCAAAAGATACAAAGTATCCAAGAGCCAGGATCCCTGGCCTCATTACACAGGAAAAGTCACAGAGGACAGAATGACCCCAAGGGAAAATGTCAAGAATAACAATAATAATGATGGTAACAGCATATATCTTTCTTGACTGCAGTTTGATATTATGAGGTGAAGCGTTGAGCATGTGATTAAGTCATGGGCGTAGTCTTAGTGAATGGGAGTAGTGTTCTGATAAGGGGTCCTGGAGAGTCCCCCACTCCTTCCACCACTGGAGGACCTAGCAACAGTTGGATCTATATGAACCAGGAAACAAATGCTCTTCAAGCACCAAATCTGCCAGCACCATGATCTTGGACTTCCTGCCCTCCAGAACTGAGAGAAATAAATGTTTGTTATTTATGAACAACCCAGCCTGAGCAATTCGCTTGTAGTATCCCAGATTGACTAAAACATACAGAGTAGATATACATATTTCATACAAACAGAATGGAAACAATGGAGGGATTCCACCAGCCAAGAGATTCTGAGCTGGCAGAGGATCACTCGAGGGCTTTTCCATGGCTGCCTGTAGAGACAGGTGATGAAAACTAGATGCTCTGTACAGTACGTATATTATCAGCAGTCACCAAGGACAAAAGATCCATCTCTTTCACCACAGTTTTGGCAATTTATAATCCAAACTTTAGACACAATCCCACCAACTTTAGAAACCTCTAAATTGCCTCTGATTAAATTTTGCTACTTAGGCAAAAGGAAGGATTTAAATTAAAAATTATTAATGAAAAATAAAAAAAAAAAACATGAGCTCTGTATTTGTGGGCTGATAGGGACTCACTGAGATTCAACTCCAACATGCTTGTGCTCTCCGCTCATCTTCCTGCTGCTCCATTCAGGTCACCCGCTTGGCTCCAGAGTGCTTTTACCTACAAATGGCTGACCTTGGGTCTCTCTTCTGAAAAATACCCTTCCCTGAAGCCCCTTGAACACTGAATCAGGAAACAAGGTTTTTTGTCTTTCCAGAAGCAGGCTTTAGCTGGTAACTGATTGGCACTGAAGTACAGAAACTTAGCATCCTCATCAGGGGTACAGCTCACAGTCCCCAGTACCCTGCAAGACTGGGAAGGAGCCAGCCTCTGTGCAGTTCAGATAGCCCACCTGTGCTATGCTGCTCCTCTGTCTTTACCAGTTTCTCCTGAGACTCACTCATTTAAGTGACCTTTTCATGCATCCTCACCTCAGTGTCTGCTTTTTGGGAACCTCGCCTAAGAGAAAACCCCAATACTGCCCTCATGCAATCCTTCTTTTAGCTATGTCTGTTTTCCCATGGTCCCAAATTTCCCTCCACTGTCCTGCACTCTTTGGCTAGGGATAGAAGCCCTGGTTCACCTGCTCTGCACCCATGTCTTTGGTAGCTTCCCTCCTCTGTCTTGCCACCGTGGTCTTTCAGATTAAAACACCAGAATATAGTTCCTAAAGATACAGAACACTTTGCAAGACTGTTTATCTTCGTGCTGATTACTCTATGTAGAGTTTATCTCTCTCTCATCTTCTCATGAAAATTATTTGAACTATAAAACACAACCTCATCAAACACACACTCTTGATTTCTGTAAGGCATCCTGCTCTCCCAACCCCAAAAATAATCCCTCGATTTTACAAAAAGTGTAGGCACTCCACTTTTATCTTTTGTCTTCACTTTGCACATAGTTCTACGTTTGTGTCTAATACACTCAAGTCCACCGAGATTTATTCACTTTGCTTCTGGATAGGAAGTTGTTTGTCTGCAGAGAGTGGCCTGGCCCAGCACAAGTCCTTGAGATAGACAAGGAATTCATGATGTTGAAAATTAGTAATACTGCGTTTCTCTTCAAGAATGTTTACCATGCTCTTTCATCCTTACTTAATCTTAATAATTACCCTTATGCACACTCCCCTGATATTAACTTCTATCCTAAACACACAAATATATGCATATTTTTCTTTAAAATTTAAGTTCCGGTATTCTTGTTATCTAGAACATTTATTTTGTGATTCAGATGCTTTTTCTGTTTCCCCTACAACAGTTTCAGGTAATCTGCTTGTATGCATATGCAGCCCTTTCTCAAGGAGATCAAGGAGTATGTATACACGTTTGTTCCCTCATTACTGCACTCAATGAATAACCAACAAATGGATGATGAATGAATGAATAAAACAAATGAGCAAATGTGACTCTTGCTTTCCTGATAATATCGAAGCTCCTCAAATACATAGTATTACAAAATTTTTGATGCTCCCAAAGGGAATTGTTCCCTTATAGATGCTTAGTAAATAGTTGTTGAATTGAATGATTATTTTAACAATCAATTTCTACATGAGTTAATTTCATACTATCTTATTTTTCAGGAAGTGGAATGTAAGTTATGAGGATCTGTCTAGAATTTCAAAAAGCTTTAGTGAAAAACTGAAGATTAGAGATCACAACTCTTGATTCATGACCAAGAATTTGCTCCAAAAAGTCACTAAGCCCTTTAAATTACATACAGTCAACTCCCCATTTTACTGCATAATATCAACCTAATGCATTATTCATGAGAACCTTGATTTACTCTCCTTCATTGATTCCCAGCTGGTTATCATATTGCCAACTTCAAGGCTGGTCCTGAAGAGCCTGTGTACAGGAAGTATGTGAGAGATTCTGAGCTTACGTCCTCAAAAAGAATAATACATTGAGCATGCATGCCAGACAGTGTTTTGGGCAGTTTGCTTACATGAGCTCATTTCATCCTCAGTGGGTCTTTGGGTAGTGATTCTAGTATTAAAATTAAGATATAAGCCTAGTAAACCTAATAAGAATAAGACAAGGAGAATTTTCTCCACTGCTTCCAGCCCTGGGACACTGTATGTTAGATAGCACATGCTCAGTCAATGTGCACTGAATGAATGAATCTGCCTGACTTATGAAGTTAGTGCTGCAGGAGCTGAGACACTGACTGAGGTTCCTCTTCCTCTGTCACGTGGCTTCTAGTGCTCTGTACCTCAAAACGGGGTAACTCCCGGACCAGCAACAGCAGCAGTCCCTGTGAACTCTTAGTAATAGAGAATCTCAGGCTGCACTACTGAGTCATTCATTCAGAATCTGCACCGCGCATACACGCCAGGAAATTCTTGTGTGTCAATATTTCGGGTATGATTCTGTGCCACATTTTGTACTCTATATCCAAAGTCTGCAGTAGTTATTATTCTTGATGTCTTTCCTTCATTCAACAGAAGAAGATGTCAAGAATTGATTCATGATAATAAGTTCTATAATCAATCTAACAGTTAGGTGTGGGCACACACACTGTACCAGACATGTCTATCAGGGCCAAGGGTGCGAATCCAACAAGAACAATTCCTGACCTTTATCAAGTTCAAATATCAGTGTAAAACTTTGTTATTTAGAACTCATGGATTGCCTCCCCTGTCACCTGCAACCTGCCTTGTCATCAATACATTGCTTTTTATTGCTTTTTGATTGCGTGTGAGAACAAGTAAGTATTTTTTAGGCAAACAGAGCCATAGCCTTCACAAAGTAACTAAAACTCTCTTGAGCATCAACATAAAAATTAGAAATGGATGACTATTCTTGGGAGAAATAAAAACCACTTAAAGACCTGGGGATTTAGCTCAGTGGCATAAGCGCCTGCCCAGCAAGTGCAAAGTCATGAGTTTGATCCCCAGTACAAAACAAACAAACAAACAAAAGAACACTTGAAAACTTTACTTGATTCCTGTATCATAATAAACACACATGTACAACGTTAACATATATGCATATATCATATAAACCTATGAAGGTATATAAATATATTACATAAATTTAGAGTGTGAATAACTCGAAATAGTCTTGTTAATTTATTTATTTATTTTTTATTTAAGAGAAAATGGACACAGAAGAGAGAAACAAAAAGCAAAAAGATGAACAAACAACAACAACAAATCCAATACAATAATACCATAGGTTTACACAATGAGATGGCTGAAATTTGATAGTAATTGCAATATTGCATATCGTTACCTTCAAAGGGGTTGTTCAGATTAACAGATATAAACATGTAAAATTGATATAATCGTGAGTATTAACTGTTCTTTTTCAATAGCTAATGTATTTAGTAATATAGTCATTTTAACTGTTCTATGTATACCTATTTATAAATTTGTGTCTTTTTCCTTTTCCCTTCCTTCTTTCTTCCTTTCCCCTTAGAGTACCTCTTGTTGTCATTAAAATAACTACCCATATCATCAGGCCTGATATAACCAAACAAAATAGTTCAGAATAAAACCAATAAAGAATAAAAGAATGGTCACAGAAAAGAGAAACAAAAAGCTAAAGGGACCAACAAGCAACAACAATACTGTAACATTATAGGTTTACAAACTGAGATGACTGGAATTTTACAGTGGTTGTAACATTGTATATCGTTACCTTCAAGGGGGTTGCTCAGATTGACAGATATAGACATGTAAAATTGATCTAATCATATGAGTATCAACTGTTCTCTCTCACCTGTTAATGCATTTAGTAGTATAGTCTTTTTAACCATCTTACATATACACTCATATAACTCTATGTCTTTTTCCTTTTCCCTTCCTTCCTTCCTCCTATCCCCTTGTAATACCTCTTATAGTCTTCAAAATAATTGCCCTTACCATCGGGCCTAATATAATCAAACAAAATAGTACTAAATAAAACCAATAACAAATAAAACAATGGAAGCAATACACAGTAATGCAACGTTGATTTCTATAATGCCTCATATTATCTTCTAGGCAGTTGCCTATATCATCTGTTATGATACAATCAAACAAACCAAAATACGTTAAAATCCCTCAAAACAGAACAGTGAAAGCAATACCAAGTTTCAAAACAAGGTGGTCAAATATCAATAAAGGCTACCCTAATAGCTGTTTAGTTTAATCTTATTCTACCTTGACCTGCTTAACTGTCTATTAGTCTTGTTAATTTAATCAATTCGCAAAGGAGTTTAAAATAGTTCCTGGTACAAAGTTGATTCTTAACAAGTATTGGTTGACTGCAGCCATTATTATTCATAAAACTAGTAGCTGATAGAAGCACATGTTTATGTGTCACATTTCATATATACACATGTATATCAATATTTACCAATATTATATATACATGCACATGCATGCATTATATACATTCATATATGTATACAAGTAGGTGTGTACACATACATAGGCATATATATATATATATATATATATATATATATTCACACAAATGCATGCGCACACCAGAAAGGCCTCAAGTCAGCAGTAGAAATCAACTTAATTTCTATTCTTTCTGCTTCATTTGTTAAATTTTTTGCACATTTCTAGGTAACCAGCTCACTTGTTCTGCAACAGTTCTAGATGCTATGCACCTAAATTACTGAAGGGACTTGTTAAAAATTCAAATACCCGAAACACTCCAGAACCTATCAAAAAGTATCTTCAGGGTTAGGGTACATATAAAAATAATTTTTAACAAGCTCTGAGAATATGTATTTTTAAAATGAGCTGCACAAGTGATTGTAATATTCAGTTAACTTTGGGAACATATACACTATACAGACCCTTCAAAATTTCATGTACCCGCAAATTACCTAGCAATCTGATTAAAATGCACCTTCGGGTTCAGTGCATGTGGGCTCAGGCCCAGGATCTTGTATTTCTAAAAGCTGCTGCTGCAGCTGGTCTAGTCAACAAATTTTGAGTACCAAGACTCTACCTCCTGCTTTTAACTTTTCTTTTCAGTCTATTATTTTGGCCCCAGTTTTAGAGCTTTCTAAACCTAGAAACAACCCAGCAGTTTGAGAACTAAATCCACTTTGTAGGACGGAATCATCCCGGTTTCTGAGGAGCAGTGGGAAATGTCTTCCTGTGGCGGGTGATTTATCTGAACTAAATGCAGCAGGTTACGCATTCCAGTTGGGAGGTTGGCTTCCTAGCTTTAATACCAAAGTCCCCTTTGTCACTTGCCAGCATGGCTACCTTCTGGAATGCAAAATGATAATCTAAATGTTAACAAGTTGTCATTAAAGAATGATGACCATTTTCAGAGTACAAGTAATCCTAGACATCCTATAGAGAAGTGATGGAAGATATGATATTTTATTTATCCCAAGGCCTCATTAAAAATTCTTCTTTAAGGCAGCTGGGGCTCTCACACCTTATCTGAAAATCTGAGCCACTGACTGGTGTGGTAATTAGTTAAACCTAGAAAAAAAACGTGAGAATATGGGCATGAGATGGATTGGGTGTGAAGCACACCTTTTGAATGAAATCGTGCAAAATGTCTCTTCCCAGCTGCACAGGCAGAAGCCTGCAATCACATCCCAGGAGGCGTGCTGACATAAGCAATTCCCTACCTCTTGTGCATAGGTTAGAGAAACAGGGTACAGGAAAGGATTTGGTTCCAAAATATGTTGCAAATAATCCTAGTAATTATAAAATAATGATTATTATAGTCAAAATACCATCAGTCATCATCATTACCATGTCATACAAGTCACAAGCAATACTCGACTCACATGGATTGAAGAATTATTGTTTTATATCATTTAAAAATGCAAATTGGATTGAAGTTTTGGCTTTCCCTTCCCCTCCAGTTATTCCTCAGTTTCCTTTTCCTTCTTGGTGCTCATGTATCTCTTGTCTACATGAGGCTTTGTAGAAGCTTCTTAAACTTACTGTCTGCAGCCCTGAGTGACTGCATAGTTACAACAGCCTGGTCATTTTGTCTCACTGGCCCAGCCTGAACGATACGTCCATCATCAATGTTGCCAAGGGATAGCACAGGCTGATGGGTCATAAGACCAGATTGTAACTCTTTACAAGCGAGGGTGGTTTATTAGTCAACTCAACGAGAGAGAAACTAAAAGACAGGACTGTCACTGGAAGCCAGAATAATTAGTAGAACACTACAACATCATAATAAACCTAAGAGCAGAAACTGATGAAATAGAAAACAAATAGCAAAAATCAACCAGCTCAAATTTTCTTTTTTGAAATAAGTTATAAAATCAACCAGTGCCTACCTAGTGAGAGCAATCAAGGAAAAAAGACAAATGGCAAAAGACAAAAGCCACCATCATCAACAAAAGAAATCATTATGCTTCAGATTCTCCAGCTATTAAGTAGATGCTAAGAAGTATCATAAATATGTTACAACAATGAATTTGATAATTTAAGAGTAATTCTCTAAAACCTTGAAAAAATGGAACTTACTTAACCAAAACTAACAAAAGAAGTAATGAACTTTTTAAAAACTAAATAATAATTTGTTCTAAACAAATGCAAATTTGTAAAAATAAAACTTTCTGCAAAGAAAAGTCTAGGACCAAATAGCTTCACTACTGAATTCTAATGAACATTTAAAGGAGAAATAGAAATATTACACAAACTCTTTTAGAAAACACATGAGAAAAGAGTGTCCCTTGACTGGTTTTATCATCCCTTCACTCCTACTCTATAAAGTTTTATCTAGAATAGCCAAAAGACCAAAGATAGTACAAAGATTTGCACTTAAACTGTCTATATTCACAGATGACATAATCACTTACATAGAAAAAGATTCTTTACATCATCATTGAAGTAATACATGAATTAATCAAAGTTCCTAGGTACAATTTCAAATTTAAAAACTATTTTAAAATGGGTGCAGGGGCATGTCTATAATTTCAGCCTTCTGGAAGTCTGAGGAGAATGGCAAGTTTTATCCAAACTTAGGCAATTTGGTGACTTATCTGAAACTAAAAAATAAAATACCTTATCTGAAACTGAAAAATAAAAGGGGAACAGGGATGTAGCTTAGTCCTAAGTCTGTGGGTTCAATACCCAGTGTCAGAAAAATATTTACTTCATTCAATGACAAAAAAAGAAAATGAAATTTAAAAAATATGAATTGTAGCAGAATCAGAAGACATAAAGTATTTAGACATAAATTTAGAAAAATATGTGTAAAACCACTGAATTGAATATTGAAAATACAATAAAAATCCAATAATGATCTTATTTAATAGAGGCAGATGCCATATTCCTGGATTGGAAGACTCAATTTTGTTAAGATTCAATTTTTCCTATGTTTATAGAATAAATGACATTGTAATCAAAGCCCAGATAGGTTTTGGTATAGGGAGGCAGGTGTTTTTTTGTTTGTGTTTTTAGAAACTGATAGTACATTCTTAAAATTTATATGAAAAATTCAAGAATCTAGAAGAGCCAAACAATCTAACTAAAACAATAACAATCATAATTCATACAAAAATCTAACAAAACTTTTAATCAATTTTTTATTTTTATTTTAAAGAGAATACAACCAAGCAAAATAAAACAGAATAAAGTCAATCAAAACAAACCAGTGTAAGTGACACAGAACTTCAGAACAATAGGAAATCAACAATGGTTACACATAATGCCTCTTGTTGTCTTCAAAATAGCTGCCCATACCTTCAGACATAGTAAAATTGAACAAAACAGAAACAGAATAGAACCGGTAAAAACAAAACAATGAATGCAATACAGGACTTCAAAACAAGAGTAAATCCAAAATGGCTACCATAACATATCTTGTTATCCTTGAAATAGCTGCCCGTGCCATCAGAAACAACAAAATCAAACAAGATAAAACATAACGAAACCCAACCAAACAAAACAATGAAAATGATACAGGACTTCAAAACAAGATGATAGGGAATTAACAATGGTCACCACATTCAGAAAGAGATCCCCCATATATGTTACACTGCGTATTGTTATCTTTTGAATAGATGATCAAACTACTGGCTTTAGATCTGCTAAGTCAGTGAAACACTAAACACAACAAGCATTAAATTGTATTTTACCTCAATAGCTATCATTGCAGTCTGTAGGCTTCTGGAAGGGGCTGGCATCTGGCTCTCCCCACAGTGGCCCTTGCATGGTGCCAAATCATAGGGAGGGATTGCTTCTTGGTGACTTCTTGTTCTCTTCCCCCATAGTCCATGACTGATCAATGTCTTTTTGTGTTTTATCTAAGACCTTGTAACTGCACCAAAGTTATAAGACTATTCTACTGTATGTTATCTAGAAAAGTTAGTTTTAACTTTCAAATTCAGGACTATAATACATCCCAAAGTAATACTTAGATATGGTAAAAACATGAATGGGTGTTCACTAATTTTCCATATGAACATCGAGTTGTTCCAAAGCTTGTTGATGAAAAAAAAAGGTGCTTCTTATTTAAAATACATCCATTTCAAGAGCATTCTCAATCTTTCTATTTGTCACATGACTTTAATCCCTAATCTATAAAGAAAAAAAGTAATTCAACAATTTTAAATTACAATAAAAAAATGTTCAGAGGACACAAAAGAAGATACATAAATGACTGAGAAGCACATGAAAATGTTTAACACCAGCATTTACCACGGACATGTAAGCTAAAAGGTGATTAGATACCACTACAGTCACTAGAATTCCATGCTTGAAATATACATTTTCTAAAAGAATTCCCTTATGTAAAAACTGCAATATATATTACAACTTATGTTTCCTTATCATTACATTTTTTTCTTTCTTAGTGACACATGAAAAAAGATTGTGCATTTTCCTTGGCATCTTGGACTTTTTAGATTACAGTTTTCACAGTGAATTGGCTCTCTTCCTTTTCCCATTTTTTGAATCATATGTCTCTCTGAGTCCTGCACAAAATCAAACATGGCATCTTCAGTTCATGGTCTCCCTCCTCTTCTTATCGAAGATCAGAGGCCACTCCATCTTATCAGACACCCAAGTCATGTGACTTGACAGGACAGAATGCTCCGATCCATTCTTTCATGAACTATTTCATAATCCCAGCTTGGAAGCTTGGATGCAACTCATCAGAAAAGCAAAAGGAAAAGCTTACTGAGAAAAAAATTGTAATTGGAAAAATGAATATAACTTATTTTGGAGAAAAAAAATGAGTGACAGAAATATTTCTGTTACTGAGAACCCCATTCCCACTGACTCAGCACATAGGCTGCCTTATTTTCATTGAGGAACAGTAAATCCCTAGTATAGAGAGATTCTCAGAACTTTTAGAAGACTGGCAATAATTAGTTAAGTCTCTTCTATCTCGTTCCAACTAAAGGAGTGGGTGGAAGCCTTTCCTGTTTGTATATCTCAGCAGTGAGTATGTCAAAGATGCTTCACACCTCCAGAAACACTGACAAACACCCGTCTCCATTTTTCTTCTATTTAGATTTTTCCTCTTGCCACCTCCTACTTTCTGCCTCTCTTTAATTGATTCATCCTTTCAGTGCCTGACTGAAGGGCTAGAAATGGGTGAAAGCTAAGTTAATTAGCATAATTAGCAAGAACCTAAACATTTTTAGTAACAATTATAACTATGCTTTAAGTGTTCTCTTTTATACAAGTGTTAAGGTTCTGGTAATCTGATAATATCTGTGCCTCAGATATAAACACTTATCTATGAGTTTGACAGCACATAAAGAAGGAACCTACTAAAAAAAAAAAAAAAACTGCCCCATGTCAAAGAAAACGAACATCTTGGATTCATAGGATGAAATCATTGGTTTTGACCTACTGAGTAATTATAGACAGGACCACTAAGAGTACAAGGTTGCTCACCCATGGCAAATGGCTTGAAAAAACGAAATCTGGTTGCCCATATAACAAGAGTCTCCTCAGGCCTCAGAGGCATTTAGAAGTAAGATCGAAAGCATATTCTCAAACGCAACAACAACATACAACCGAGCATTTTATAGAGCCTTCACTGTGATAGAAACTCAGTTAATGCTTTATAAATACTGAATTCTATGAGATAGGCACTGTTATATTCACACGTTACCACACACACACACAAAAAAACAACTTGAGCTTTGAAAGGCAAAATTGATTTATAATCACACAGGGAATGTTCTACACTATTTCTCTGGGGAGCCTAGCTGTCCAGATTTGACCTTGACCAAGACATGGAGAAAGGGCTTCTGATGGGCTCCTTAAAGTCAGAAACTTTGGTAGCAATACCTCAAGTCAGTTGCAGACTGGCTTGGTTTAAGTGTAGATTAAGCCTCCCCTTCACACCCAAACTTCTGCACACAGATCCTGGTGATTGCTCCTCTAGGAAAGAACCAGACATTGTACCTAGACTTCTCCTGGATCCCAGGTTTGCCTGCCCTCTCCCTTGCTGCACTGTGTCATGTTATTTGCCTTTAAGTAAAATCTTGCTGTGCACACAGCTGAGCCCTTTCTAGAATCCAATCTGGAGAAATCCTTATGAAAGGTGCAGAAGTCAGTAATGGACTCATTTCAGCAACCTAGTGAATGACACAGCCAGGCTTTGGACCTCAGCAATTTGGCCTCAGAATCTTTCATAATAACCAAGTGTTGTGCCACTTGTTGCTGACATCAACATGCAAATTATAATGGTGTGGGAACTTTGGTGAACCCTACCCACACCCCCTCTGGTGTATTCACTAGTTTTTAGTGAGCCACTAGAAGTGTTCTACCTAATCTTGGAATTCACCTCTCAGGTTCTGCATCAGCCTCCTTGATGCTTCCCCTTAGGGGGACAAAGTTCTAAAATATGCCCCAAGATTTCTCAACCCTTGGGGCACAGCCCTGAATCTCCTGACTGAGTACTGTGCATTTTAGTCCATGATGAGATCACGCTGTGTACGTGGCAGTAAGACAGGGAGGTCCTCGGGTAGAGCTGACCTAATCAGATGAGCCCCTTGAAAGCAAAGAGTTCCTGTAGAGGTGGCAGAAGACTTCAATATGAAGTCACAAGAAAGGGCGACTTTGGACTCCTCCTTATCAACCTGGAGATAAAACAGAGGAGTCTGTATTAGCAAGCTGTACCAACCAGCTTTATCTGCCATTTCTTGACCTTCCCCCAATGCACCTCCACTAGATACTCAAAGTTCGTATATATATATATATATATGGGTTTTTTTTTAATTCACTAAATTGTCTTGCTCTTTGTTGAAGACAGTACATAAACTGGAATTCAAAGCCTCCTCTTTGAGAAGTATTCATTTGCTGGGTGTCTCCTATGTATTTGTTAAATATATATATTACTAAATTTCTGTTTCTTTTTCTTTTATTAACCTGGTACAGAGATGTATTCCCACCAAAAGCCTGTGGGTTATTTCTCCCCTCCATCGCCTTGGACTTCCGACCTACAGAGCTCTGACGTAATGATTAGGTGCAGTATGCAGTTGCTAAGCATGTGGTCAGAGACCTCACACAGTTCCTGACCCACATTCACTTCAGGGAGACGCCCCAGCCACTTTTCAGGGCTTCCTCCTCAGAACTCCCTACTATGCTTGCTGAGTCATCTTCCAAAGCTGCCGTGCTCAGAGTCTTGGGGAACTCAACCAGACCGGCTTCCTATGCTGCACCCTGGGTGCCCACTGGAAAGTTTGTGGAACTGAGGACACTATGTTATCATGAGTCCATGAGTCCTTCAGCCACCAGGATTCAAGCAATACCTGGTATGCCAGCCACAGCCAGGCTACCGAGGAAAAAGAGCCCACACCACCTGCACTTTCAGCCCTCTCAATTCACATGCTAAAGACCTTTACCTGAGACTTGAGAGACTATTTTCTACCTCCTCTTTCCTCTTTTCCCTCATCTGGCTGTGCATTATAGCAACAGACTCTGTTGTCTGGGTCTCATGCAGCTATTCAAGTAAAAAAAAATGCTACGAACCAGAAGTGCACAGTACAGCGAGGAGGATGGAGATCCTATGATAGAATGGGTTCCCCTAGCCATAAAGGAACAGATCAGAGCTCTGTCTTTCTCTGCTGGGAGAGGTCCCGGCCAGAAGTCATCCGAATTCAAGAAACAGCTCTCACAAAAAACCAAACCATCCATCGACTTGTACTCGGATCTCTCAATCCCCAGAACTGTGAGAAACACAAGGGTGTCCCTGCAGTCGCTCCATCCTTGGTGTCCCTGCAGTCGCTCCATCCTTGGTGTTCTGCTGAAGCAGCCTATCCCAGACTCTTCTTCTTCCTCTGGACTACTGCGATGATCCACTGAACAGTTGATAGCTCCTTGCCACCTTCTCAAGGAGAGCTTCCTGAGAATAAAACCTCCAGGAGGACAGATGAGCAAAGGAAGAAGAGAGCTTCAGGCATCAGAGGGCATTTTATTTGTGTTCCTTGATCCAATCATGTAAACAAGGCCAATGTATCTTCTCTGTTCAGTTCTTCCCATGTTGGGTCTTTGTCATCCAAACAGTGACCAAAAAGTGTGTTTCATTCCTATAGAATTAATGCTTTCCTCCTCACAGACCCCTTGCTTCCATTCAGCCCTCCCTTAATTGCCATCATCCCAATTTGACTTGCTAAAAGTGTTGGCTCCTCAGTGAGACCCTATATTTAGCACTCACACAAGTCCCAGATGACTCCTTGCTCCAACTAATGGAGCTTTTTTTTGCTTTTTTCAACTTATTTTTTTAATGCTCAGCAGTCATTCACATAGAATTTCTCCATTATCCTAGACAAATATCAAACAAAAAAAGTTTCCCCTACTTTAATTAAACTTCATGAACTACTTCTTCTTAGAGCATTTTAACCGTCTTTCATGGTCAAATATTTTATGATTTTTCCAGGGCAAGCAGTGCAGGAGAAAGGAAGATGTAGAGGAGTGGTAAACAAACAATGGCCCATGGCACTTGGGTTGGGAGATGAGACTGTCAAGGGAGAAATAGTACACATAAAAGTAAAAAATGACCTTGGTGTTGGTGCAAAGGTGTTTGCGTTGAACTTATATTGGCGATGTGGGAAAGCTCTATTAAAGCTTTAAATGGAGGAGAAATGCCACCGGGTCCGAGAAGTGATTTGGGCAGATGGGTTTTTTGCATTCAAGGAAAGTTCCAGAATACTGAGTGACTCTGAGCAAGGTCCTGAAGAATCACCCTGCATTATTTTGTTCATTCCACTGGGGCAAAGTGCAATTACTCCACCTACAGCTGTGCCTTACAATTAGAAAATGGCAGTTAGAATGCAATGACAACAACTCTCATCTCCCCCTCGTCATGCAATGGTATATACTGGGCACTTAAGATGCAGCCAATACTGGGAGCAACACATCACATTTAAATCTTGGAGAAGTCTGAAAGGATATACATTTTAGTATCCCTACTTTACCAGCTAAGTTACACAAGCCAATTACCTATTCTGTGCTTGAGTCATAGTTTAACCTAAGTTTCTAACTCAAAGAGGGGATCTTCTCACACATTAAAAACGCAGTTGCAGGAAAGTCATTCCCTAACTCAAGCTATTACCCTCTGCACACATTGGCATTGGCATACACACCCACTACACACAGCCAGACACATGTATGCAAAGCCACACTTGTGCATGTACACCGATATGACAAGCATACACACAGATATTCCTGCCACCAGGAATATCTATATAAATTTAGTTTATCTTCATCTTTTGTGTTTTAAGAAAGTGACCCATTCACTGCTCAGGGATAAGTATTGATTCATCAGGGATAATTATAGCAATTTCTTCCCTCTCTCTTGATTGACTTGACAAGTGATCCTTGACTTAATCCTGTTAAATGAGATGAATGAGCGACTATCTGTTGCCAGTTTTTTCAAAGTGTTTTTAGTGCTTAAAAAAATAAGAGCTGCACAAAAAAGTCAGCCTTTTCCCACTCTTAAACAATGATGTGTTTTCAGGAGCTGCTGCAGCCATCACATGGCCTTCAGGGAAGTGAAATGGCACACCAAGGGTGACAGCAGACAGTCAGAAGGAATCCTCATCCAGTCCAAGTTAGCTGGGTCCTGTGGCTTTGAGAAAGGAAGTGGTCAAGTGGCAGAAGCTCAGATAGTAGGACCCTGTGAGAGGCCTTAAGGAGTGCAGATGACCTCCAGCTAACAACCAGCAAGAGACTGAAGCCCTGGGTCCTACAAGTACAAGAAAGGGACTTCCGTCAGGTGAAAGGGTTTACAAATAGAACCTTCCACAGAAGAACTTCCAGATAAGCACCTTGCACAGGACCTGAGTAAGTTGTGCTGGGACTCCTGACCCACATATGATCAATACATGCTAGTTTAAACCACTGACTTTGCTGTAATTTATTGTACAACAATAGAAAACAAACTCAGGTTCATTACCTGGATAACATTGGAAGGGAATGTCTCCTTAAATTTTGGACTCCAGGCTGCCTGGCCTGCCTCACTCTAAGCTCTGGCCATCACGTATGTTTCCCAGCTACAGAGGTGGAGAGGAAGATTTGGCAAAAGCCGAGTCAACTCTTAGCTTGTCCTATTCTGTTTCATTAAGATGGTTTGATTATTGTTTCCCGACCTGAAGCATTAGACACATAATGAGTATGACCATCTAGTGACTTCGTTAAACTATTAATTACATTTTTTAAAAAACACGGTTTTCTTTCGAATGCCAGAAATTCCTTGGTTTTGTCACCAGCTATTTATTTAGACAGCCTAACAAAGCTCCTGTTCTATATTTCTCACTGTCTCTGACAGCTCATGGTACAAAACCAGTGTTCAAATAAAGAAGTCAACAGTGATCAGGAAGCAGGATGTGGCAGACAGGTATTCCACACTTTTGTTTGTTTACATAAAGGCTTCAGAAAACTTGTAGCCAGAAAACTTGAGTTTAGCTCTGCCTATTCTATCACTCACGAAGTTTGTGATCTGAGAAAAATTTCTCCTAGCCTCAGGTCACTTCTCTGAAAGAATGGGGAAATGAATAAATCAATGCAAAGGTGTAGGGGTTCTGCAAGCAATGGGAAAATAAAGGATCACACACACTCAGGGTCAGCAAAATGGTTGCCACCCGGCCAGCATAAACAAGCAGCTTTTATTGAGATAAAGAACAAAGAAACTCATATTGCACATGCTTAGATTATATAACTTGTTTGCTTCTTGTCCTTAAGGGCCCTCATGTTTTTATCTTGGGGGAGTGGATGTTTCAATATCTGCAATTTCTACCAAGACTCTGTCAACCAGATGTGTCCAGGACAAAATGGAGTCAGTGTGGCCTCTCTACATCTCCCCCTTTTTTCTTTAGTTTAGGTATTCTTACCACACTAGAAGCCAGTATTTTAGGTATGAACTTTTTACATAGGGATGGGATGCATTGTACAAGCCTCTCATACCAATTAAACAGATAAAGACAGTAACACCATAAAGAAGCATTTGTTTTAGCCAATTGATATCAGGTAGCCATCCCATAAGGAAATTCCATAATCCTGTATTGAGTTCTTGGGACACATGTATCTGTTTGGTAAGTTCTCTTAAATCATGAAGCTTCTCATTAATGTATTTACTTTCATCAGACAAATTAAAACAGCACATTTGAGCAATTTCATTCCATCCATGATGATGTAATAGAAGTAGATAATCAATTGTAGTGCGATTATCTAAAATTGTTTGTTGGTGTTCAGTTTGTTTAATAAAGCCAAAGCTCTGGAAGTATAATTAATTTGTTTTGCTATGAAACAAGCTAGCACATTAACATTGAAATTGGCCCTGGTTGCTAGGATAGGCACATCAACCAAAGAAATACCTAAAGCATAAATTTCTGTTTTGGTTAACAGGCTAATAGAAAAGTCCCCACATAGGTCAGTAAGACTGGTTACCATTTGGTGCAAGATAGTGTGGGTTCATGAGAAGGCAACAATACAGTAAGGTGTCTAAGGCAACATTTTGTGTTATGAGATAAGTTTTCAGGGATATAACTGAAGGTATACTCTTCATATGAAAAAAACCATCCAGCAGAGAGAGGAACATGTCCATTTACAATACTGGTTCATAACTAGAACAATTCCAAGGGCTATTAGGAAGGTAAAGACATCAGGATGTACAATTTTCAATACGAGCACATGAGGCATTTGAAGCTGCCACATATAGCGTGAACATTTTAACAGCATTATCAGGTCTTTTGAAGGTGGGAGTGCCCCAATTTGAAAAGTCAGCATATGTTACAATTTTTTTTTGGAATAGTGGAGAAAATGGTGTAATTACTTAGAGAGGAAGGATCCTTGCATGTCGGAATCAAACAGGATCTGAGAATATGCTTCACTTCTATCTTTTGAATGAGACAGAAATGAGAGACATTAGCTATTTTTGCCAGTTGAACCCAAACATTGCCAATCTTTCCTTGAGGTCATGGGACTCTAAGGTCCCCATGGTGGGCTGCAAATTACATAGAAACAGAATGCAAATAAGCATTAAAAAGTTCATTGTCAATTTAGTAATTACCACCGCTAGAAGCTTTGAGGAGTTAGTTCCTCTTCAGATGCGCAGAGCAAGTCATGTGCAGACTGGACCAGTGCCTTTATATCACCCTAGACACTGGCCAAGCAGTCATCATCCTGGGTCACTTCTGAGGTGACTGGACTTGATTCAGAGAGAGGTGAAACTGGAACTGGGTTGTGTAGCCCATGGTGCCAACTCATTTTGTGCAGGGCGAATGCAACAAGCAAGAATCCACACAGGGCCTGTTGGGGATAACACAGAAGCATCCCCTCCTCCCCAGGTCAGCAAGGGTGTCAGCCCCTGTCAGCCAGGGCCTGAGGCATATGGCATCAACATAGTCAGCCAAAATGACTTGAAGAGAAACAGTAGAGGACAACAGAAAGAGAAGTCAGTCTTGGTAAGTGGTAAAACAATATCAATCTGATCAATTCCAAGGAGTGTAAGTGCTTGAGTACCTCTTTGAGAGATCAGAGAGGAAATAGCGTTGATAATGGGAGATAAAGTACTGACAGGCACGTAGGGTAAATGCAACCATTCAACAATAAATACCTTGAGCCCCTGTGGGCAAAGGGACTGAATCAAAAGTAAGTAAGAGAGGGAAGTCCTTCGGGACTCGACCCACTATAACTGTGGCGAGTGCATGAGCGATGCCCTGAAGAGCCTGCTGTAGAGAAGGAGAGTCAGAGATTACAGCAGCAGGATCTGTGTGACCCCATAAAGCATCGAATAGGGGAGCTGATTGTTGAGTGGTCAAAGGAAAATAGGGTTTAGCCCAGTTAAGGTAAAGAGAGCAGAAGCGGCACACCTGAGGACCTGAAGGTTTGCCATGTGGTAGTCCCTCTGTCCACCTGCCAGATTTTGTAATAGTGTCCTGGCAGAGATGCCAGGTGTGCAAGACAGAGACAGGAGCACAGCGCTCCTCATGCAGCATTTTGTCTATCTTTTCCCAATCCTCCATACTGAGTGCTCCTCCCTCAGGATACCAAGGGCAATAATCATGAATTTCTCATGAAAGTTGTACAAATTACGCTTAGGGGCAACATGGTCCACCTTCTTAAGGAGAAAAAGCAGTTCTGCCTTAGGTTTCTGTTGCACTTCAGTCAGGGAATTCCCCATGACTCACCTGGGGATTTTCCGAAGGAAATGAAGTAGACACGCAATGGGGTTTTGTTCCACCCCAGGACCATAGGGAAGGCAAGTCATCCTCTACAGCAGACGTCTCTGCTGTTGAGTCCCTGTTTGGACGCCAGATGTAGGGGTTCTGCAAGCAAAAGGAAAATAAAGGGACGCATACACTCAGCGTCAGCAAAATGGCTGCTGCCTGGCAGGTATAACTCATATTGCACATGCTTAGATTATATAACTTGTTTACCTCTTGTCCTTATGGGACTTCAAGTTTTTATCTTGGGGTGGAGCATGTTTCAAGGCCTGCACCAAGACACTATCAACCAGATGTGTCCAGGACAAAATGGAGTCTGTGTGGCCTCTCTATAAGAGGGCAATGTTTCCACAAAATAATGGCAGTCAAGCCTTTAGCACAGTATTTGGCACATAACATACAGTCAGTAAGTGAGTAGCACTGACAGAAACCCTGTCACAACATTGTCTGTGTGTTAGACACTGAACTAAAAACTTTACGGACATACCATTGGACCTCTACTATAAAGGGTAGCTCTATGATGCCCAATTTATAGACCTTAGAGAGAGCAAATGCTTGGTCCCCTACTCCACAGAGAGTGACTGACCCACCCCACTCTTGTCACTCCCATCTCCTCTGGTCCCCTCCCCTCTTCTCCTGCCCACTGTCAATTCCTACTCCTTGGCAGAGCCTTGATGTCTCTGAACACTTTTGCTCCTTCTGGAAGAAGGACTTATCTGTTAACATCAGATGCCCCCATACCGTGCAGTGTGATACAGCAAGGTATGGCTCCTGTTGTCTTTTGAGATTGTGTTTTGCTAGGAGTCACACTTAGGCTTCTTCTGCATTTTTTTAACCTTCCTTTTCTTTTGGAAAAGAGAGACCTGGGCTTCTTCTCAATCATAATTGCTGTTCATGCCATCTGATTTGCTCTTCAAAGCAGAAGTGATGAGAAATGCATTACTGAAGTCACTGGGCATTCCAGTAGAGAGGTGGTCTCCTTTTCTGGTGACAAAAGGTTGTGCTCCCTTTTCTCTATCTAATGCCTCTTGCTCTAATCCAGGGCTATCAGGACTATGAGGGAGGAAAATAAATCCGATGCAATTCACCCCTCCTATATTAATTTCCATCTGAATAAGAATACTCCTAAGTGACCTTTAAGTTCACAAACAGTGCAAATCACTGAAGCCAAAGAGACTAAAGTACCATGGTTATAAACAGGAGCAGGAAGAGGGCACAGTATAGGTGAACACACATTGGTCTTCAGTTTCATTTCCATTAGAAATATTTCCTTCTGCCTTGGCCCACTGAGGTAGAAAATTGATTCACCTGTTCTGCCAAGGTGCATTGTGTCTGTCCTCCATAATCCAGGAGAGATCTTAATTGATGTAGCACCACCTGTCTGGCATTGGACACATAATCACAACCTAGGTTCTGTAAAGAATTTTCTGCTGGAAGAAGAGGAGAAAAACAATCCACAGTTGTAACGATGAAGGACTTCATTAAATTATCTCCCCAAACTATCCTCAAACCAACATGGTGGTTTATTAATTTTGTAAACCTAGATGTTCAGTTAAGGGAGGACACTCAGGTAAGAAATCCACTGATCATGCATGGTGACATAGTTTAACAAGGGAGCTGGCTTATTCTCCCACAGAAATTAAATTCAGAAATGGCAGTGAACATTTGCAGCTTCTCTTTGTGGTATTCATATCCTCTTTATCCAGCCGTGCGTGGCTTTTTAAATAAATCACTCCATTGTTCATTCTCACTACATATAACGAACAGAGAGCTCTATTTTCCATCCCAAAACTGAGCCAATCAACTTACCCTGAAGACAGTCATCAATGGGCATCATTTCTAAACTGAACCAATCAAAGTGAACATGGGTCCTGTGAAAGAAATGCTGCAGTAGCTCACCATCTTCACTCTTCCTCGTGGGCTTTGACATGGGAAGGATGGAGCCCCTGAGAGTCCTGACAGCCATGCTGCAGGGAAAAATGGAAAGCTTGTCTGGGAATGGAGTGAACAAAGGAGAGGCTGAGCTGAGTCATGGAGGAAGAGATGTGAGTCGTTTCTGGCTGTTTGCCTCTCTGACTGCAGCCAACCCTGGAGCTAGATCTTGTTCTGCTCTAGTCAATAGCATGAGATAATAAACTTGTTTTTTTCCTACCTGGAACAGATTGGAGTGGATATTTTCTCACTTCCCATCCAAAGCAAGGTAAAAAGAGATAGTCCCTGGTAACTGTTAAGTGAATATGGGTAATTCCTTTGCTCATTTTTATTAAAAGCAAACAAAGAATTAAAAAGTCTCCATTGAACAAGAGATATATTTAGCTGAATGAGCACCTGTCTGTCTACCCTATGGCCTATTGTGTCTCATCTCACACATATGACCACGTCAAGCATTGGTGAACAGCTCAGGATCTAGAACCAGTCTGACTATATTAAAACCCTAGGTCACCTGTCACCAACTGTTTGACACTGACAAATCCTCTTACCTTCCTATGCCTGTGTCCCCCAATCTATAATGAAAAACAAAAAATAACACATTCCTCTTACAGTTATTGTAAGTATGCAATGGGATAATTATAAGAAAATATAGAACTGTGTCTGGCCTACTCTTACTGTAAATGAACAAAATGTCAATCTTAAAATTTCAGTCCCCTGGATCATCATATTTATAATAAATAGACGTTTCACCTAAATTGACGTGAATATCAACCATGGACATCAACTTTTTAAAAATTTGCTTCCCTTTTTAATGTCATCTGTTTCATGCTAGATGTCCACAACTCTCTTGCTGCCAGTGGTCTTACATCTTAAGTCTACATCTACAGGAGCCCTTTGAAATTGTTTCCTTCCCTCTACCCATTCTTTCCCAAACAAGGTAAACTTAAGCATTTATAAACTGATTTTCAGGCACATGCAACTAGTTGGCTATAATTAATATAATATATAAGTGTATGTGTGTATATATATATATATATATATATATATATTTCTTTAAAATGAAAAATATGGCCTACCACACAGGAGTAGGTCAGTAATAGTGGAAAGTGAAGAACCAGAAATAGATTAGCAGAGCAGTTGTTACAGAGAAAAAATTACCAGGATATAAGAAATAACTCTACCTCAGTGATCATCTTTTTAATAGTTCGATTGAGATATATATCCCCAGAAGAGAAGTTTCTAGCTAAAAGGCCTAATTTTCATAAATCCTAATCAATTATGTTACGCAACAAAACCCAATTCAAACACATGTAGTCCAAACTTACATGACAGACCATGATACAGGAAGGAATTACATAAGTTTGTAATGTATTATTCTTATGAAATTATTCCCAGCCCAGTGAAAGAGACAAAGCCAAATAACTTAAAAGCAACGTAATCATTTATTTCACTAAATATATTCTGATTGATATGCTAAATGTTGGTTCTGGGTATTTTGTCTCAGCAATGAAAAATAATGTATTTAAAAGAAGAGGGTAGGAGGGAGGGAAGAAAAGAAACGAAGGAGAATGTGTGAATGAATAGTAGAAAGAAGAGAGGAAAGAAGGTAATGCAGAAAACCATCAACTCTGGGAAGTGAGAAACGCACTTATTTAAATTTTTGAGAAATGTCTACTGTATCACAGAAAGACACAGGCAGATGGAGCAGTAGAGAGCTCAGTTTCAAACTCTCTCTTACAAAAGAGAAAGATTCTAGACCCTAAAACGTGAATGTAGCTTCCCTCCAGAGAAAACAGGCTCAGTAAACAGAAAAAGGAGACCACAGGGCCTTTTCTAGAATACAAATATTACAAAGGGCAAAAAATCTACTTGAAAAGTAACAGTTCTGTGCAGCAGACATCTGTGAATAAGACTGAAGGTTTGTCACAGGACGGGACAGTGTTTGGGCAGCAAGGGGCTGGGTGAAAGAAATTCAGAGTCACACAAGTTTTTGGTTTTACCTTAAACAAGTTTATTTTGGTAGTAAAATTCAATTAGATAAAAGTGTATTATTTTAAAATCAACTTTGGTGAAATAAGTATGTTATAAAAGGACAAGAAAAGAAGAAGAGAGGTGAGGAGAAGAGAGGAGAGGAGAGGAGAGAAGAGGAGAGGAGAGGAGAGGAAAGGAGAGGAGAGAAGAGGAGAGGAGGGGACTTGGAATCCTTATAAATCAGGAGGCTAAAGAGAGCATTCCCCAGAATTTACCTATAGGAGAACAGAAATCGAGTGCAATTCTTTGTGTATCCTAGTGCTTCACCAAATAACTTGCACAGAGTGTTCAATAAATGGATGTTTGGTTGTTTATTTCAAGTCACTGATGATTTGCAAACCATAATTCCCAGAATCAGTGAGAAAAAATAGCTACTTATGTACAATGGTAGAAATACAATTTGATATAAGCTTCCCAGGCCGCCACTTGGCAACACGGGGGAAGAGCTCTGAACATGGGCAGCAGCGTCCCCACAACTGCCACCGTCACACAAGCTCGGTACCCTGCAGCTGACACATCAGGCACTGCGCCCTGCATGTCATTGGCCGGTGCAGTCAGTCCTCACCACACACCTCATGCAGGTACTCACGCTGTCCTCAACTGATGTGCCAGGACACAGAATTCTTAGAACAGATAAGTACCAAACCACCCCGAGAAGCAGCTGCCCTTACCAAAGGTCCCACCCAGCCCTCTCTGATTTGAGATTTAAACTCCTGACTACTTTCATACATTGTCTCTCCACAGACAACATAGTTCCCTGTCTTTGATTTAAAATAAATACCACTTTAAGAAACTACAATAAAGAAAGGAACTATATGTTCACTCCACAACTTAGGTTTACAAAAATACTGTAACAGGAGCCTCTGGTTCACCCTGCTGCCAAAATTTCATTTCTCACCCAATAGCTTTGAGAATGTTTGAGGCCACACAGCAGCTTAAAATGAAACACCAGCTACTGTGTTTGTTAAAATCTATTAGTGATCAATGCTGCAGGGCCCCAGGGGTCACCTTTCTTATTAGGTTACCGTGTAGTTGTATTTCTAAAAAGAGTTATTTCTTTGTCTAATCACTTCTCTTGTTTCTTCATAAATTTCCATCTATAGACCCCCACTTTTGGTGAATTGGCTGTCAAGAAACAACCGCATAATCCTACTCTTAGGTCCACCAAGGGAAAGCAAATTCAGCTCCTTTGTTATGTGAAACGATTCACCCTATTCAGTTTAATCACTCTGTTGTAGATTACATTCTGGGAATGGTTAAATAATTTATGATGTTATTTAAATATGATAAAATACTATACAGAAATCAAACTGTATTATACAAGAACAGTTAGGAATCTGGCAAGACATTTAAAATATATTAAGTGGAAAGGCGGTTAAAAAGAACAGGATTTATTAAACAATTTCAAGGGAAATTTTTAAATTATATTGGTGCTTATAATTATAAGTTTTTATAGTCTTTTCTGCATTGTGGGATTATAAGGTCTTTTAACCTATGAAATTATATATATAAATACAAATCAAAACTTCAAAGTATTTAAGGTTTCTATATTGTCTGACTTTTCTAAAAATATGTATATTAGAGTATGTAATGCTATGAGGACAGGGAATTTTGTCTTTCACTCACTTCTAATCCTAGTTCCCAAAGTGGTCCCTGAAATACAGTAGGTACTTAACATATTTTTAAAGAAATGAATTCATGTTTCTTTGCAGTGTAAGTCAAAACAAAATACTCTGTTTTGTAAATGAAGTTATGCCAAGAAAAATAATCATCTATAAAGTAAAAGAACTGGATAACTATATCACAGTGTATACCAAACATAAATTGCAGATCGATGAAAGGCATAGAAGTAAAATATAAGTCACTTTTCCTACCTCTAATCTATTCTTGATGCAGCCAGAATGATCTCGCTACATGTTTGATCCTATCACTCCTCTGTTTAAAAAACTTTCCGGGTTTCCAGCTGCATTGGAATTAAATTTTATAGTGTTTATCAATCCTCAGCACAGCCTAGCGGCCCTGTACGCTATTGCACCTGCCAACTAAGCCAGTTCAGCTTCCTTGCTCTGCCCAGTGCCATGTGGAATCCCAGACTTTTCAGCCCATCAAATCTCCAGTTACTGACACCCTGGACATCCCACAGGCAGGGTCCCTCTTTCAGAAATGCCAGGATAACAAAATTCTCATAATTCACCAATTGCTGCTCCTTTTTGAAATACAACTTTCTGAATATTTACATGGTCTCAAAGTATCTGCCCACAAAGTACGTACTAAAAAGAGAAAACATGAATCGTAGCGTAGTAACTGCAGACGCCTGATTAAGTACCTGCTGCAACCTCCTGAGAGCACACACTGAGAGGGGTTCCGCGTCCCTTCTGTGGAGGTCCTGTCACAGATTTATCACCTGCAGCTGTCTCGAGGACACATCGTCTAACTCCAAGGGAGGGATATCCTGCAGCCAACATTCTGCAAGAACAGCAAGGTCACAGAGAGCAAAGAAGACGAAGAACTCTTCCAAGTTAAAAGAGATTAAAGAGACACCACAAATAACCAGAACTCTAAATTGAATCTTGAACCTAAAAGGGACATCAGTGGGATGAAGGGAAAATGTCTGTTACTTGGCTAACATTGCTATTGTTAGTTTGCTGACTGCATAAGAATATTACTGAGTTTTAGAAAATAAACACCGAAATCCTCACCAAATCTTTCACTGTATGTCTGCTGATAATAACTATCTTGATGGATGTAAAATAGTATCTCATCATGGTTCTGATTTGTGCTTTTCTTGTGACCTATGATACTGAACATCTTTTTATTTCTTACCCGGTCACTCACATATTTTCTTTGGAGAAATAAGCATGTAAATCCTTTTTTTTAAATTTTGAGTGTGTTCTTTTGTTATTGCATTGAACTTGTATATTTGATTTACAAATATTTTCTTTCAGTCTCTCTCTCTGTTTCTTTTTTCTTTTCTTTTTTTATTTCTTGATTTTTATATTTTGAAACCCAACAGATTTCGTCATGAAATTTCCAGAATTCATTAGTCAGTGGGAAAAAAAAAATATATATATATATATATATGTACACATGTATAAGAAAATACCTAGAAAATGTAAAGCCAATTAAAATTATATGTGTCACATTCTCTGCTTAGGATCACAGAGATGAAGGCAATAAATACAACCCAACTACAAAGGAAATCATCATAAATAGCACACAGATCAAAGTACCCATTGTACATCTCATTATAAAGCATCTGGCATTGCTATTTATATGTATGCATTCCTGTTTCTGATTTGTGATTTTCTTACCAGTTAACAGGAATTTTAATTTAGTTAAAATGTCAGTACAGTATTCTGAAATTACCCATAGTGGTACAGATGACTATTTGAGATACTATTAAGCTAGTAGAATGAGAACAGATAGTCTGTTATAATTGAAGTCAACTAAGATTTTCTTATTAAAACTTGAACTTTCTCGCACCAGGAATCTTTTTAGTATTCAGTAGGTCATCTTTTGAAAAGGGGTTGATATGAAGTAAGTGAGATAAACACTTCTTCCCATCAAGATATTTAAATTAATTCTCCCATGGTTTTAGTTATTAATGCTCTAAATAATTTGCAATTTTATCCTGAGATAGGAAAGCACTGATTTCAAATGAATATGTGGCCAAAAAATAAAAACGTATTTTATCTCCAACTTATAGATCTCAAAGAGATAATATTATTTATTCATTTTAATAATGATTTAATACTTATTTTTTTTAAAAAAAGAATATATAAAAAGCTCTAAGGGCCAGGTTGTAAGGGATTAATCATTGAAATAGTGCAAAGTTAGTATTTAAAAAAACACATTTTAAAATTTAGATTTTAATTTTTTTGTGAGAAGAATCATCATGAAACGTCTCACAGAAGGAGAAATATTTTAGTCCATTTTTTTTCTCATTGCTTGGAAAACAGAACAAAGGCAAGGTTAGCTTTATGTAAAAGTCATAAAAAGCCAACAGGAAGGGGAGAAATTGACTATTTGAAAATGGTTCTGTCCAGCAAAAGGATACTGCGCCTTGCAGATGAAAAGCAGACTAGAGCTCCTCTAGGAAACTGTTAAAATGAGCCCATCAATAATTTATGCGCTAAGATGTTCAATGAAATATTTTATTTTAACGAAGAGCCCTTGGTGTTGCATGTCTAACAAGGAACAAGCACATTTGGATATGTGATGAAGTACTCACCAGCATAGCCCTGCTTTCGCTCCCTCAAATAGTTATTAATAAATTATTATACTCAGTTAAACCAAACGTCAGCTCATAAAGACTCAATTATCAGAGTTGTTATTTTGAGATAATCCCTGGATGTTTACAGACCTGCAGATTCAATATTTATTAAGGGAGGCAGAGATATTGAATTAAGGTGTGTCCTTTAGACATCTGGATTTTAATGTGAATTACTGGGAACTTGGTTCTGTTACCCATTCGCAAGAAGAGCAAGTTCCATTTCAAGCATCAGTCCTGACCTCCCCTTACAACCCTGCATTCAACAAATTTATGCAGCACCATGAGCCTGGTCTGTCTGTGTCTCCATCACTTGTGGAGGACCAATATGTCACATGAAGTGCACTGTAGTTATCCACACAATAACCTTGTATGATTAAGAGCTAAGTACTCTCATTGACCTTACTTTATAGAGAAAGAAATTGAATTGTAAAGTACAACACTAGTTTTCTGAAGAAGTACTAGCCAGTATACGGTAAGACTAAATTTTTCTTTAGAGTCCAGCTCTTAACAACCAGAATATACTACCTCCTCCTTAAAATTTGAATGTCTTTCCAGCAAATACTATTCTTTTTCTAAAATCCAAGGAACAAGATTTTATTTTGCATTAAGTATGCTTCTACTTACATATTTATTGACGGTCACATTACTATTAACCAATGAATCATAATTGCTTGCATGTAGGTGGCACAGTGTGATGTTTTCATGAATGAAGAAAGAGATTTAGTTGGGTCAGTCAGCAATTATCTTACTATTTTGGTAGTCAAATATATGAATAAAAATTAATTCATGACTCAGATCAGTTTGGGTTAATACCATACTAACTCTGGTAACTACTTCACCAAAAATAAATTTTGATGTTCACTACATTTTGTTCCTGGGAATTACAAATAAAGGGATTTAGGGACCTATTCTTTGAGTCACTGCCTAGGCCAACTTATCATTGTAATGAGCTAATCTAGAAGCAAGAGCCACATTTTTCTGATCCTTTCTGACTGCTTGACTTTGCTAGTTGACAAACCCAACTGCTGGTTTCTCCAGCTCCATGGTGAAGGCAGACAGCCTTGATCTATTGTACTTGGATCTGAACCCTCTGCAGTTGCAAAAAATTAATGAAAAGTCTCATTATCAACTTGTACTAAGTAAGCGATGGCTTCAAGGTCTATTTTTCTATAAAAGTTTGCTGAGACATAAGATGGATCTTAGTCTAAAGGTATACTTACAGTAAAAACAAATGACAAGGAAGCACACAGTGGTTAGCAGTGTGCTATTAACAATCATTTATTTTTCCATACACTGCCTGCCTCCCAATTTTCTCCATACATTTCCCTCACGTATTCAGGAAATATTTTGTAAACAGAACACGGATTCTGTGCTACTTGTTGCACAATAAGTGAATGGGCAGCTAAATATTTTTCAGAGTAAAACAAAATAATTCTGATTTTCCAAATTCCACAGTCTAGTGAAAAAATTCCAAAATGCATTTTATTAGAAAAACATATAAAGAAATTGAAATTAGTACTTTGACATTTATATATGAAAATCTCAACCAATCACTTAAACTGGAAAGAAAAATATGAATTCAGTTAAATGTACAGTTTTTTTACAGCTTGGAAATATATTTTCAGTTTTAGAATCATCAAGCATCTCCAGTGATACTACTGAAAAAAATTGAGTAAAGAGATCAAGCCATTTTTTTATAAAACTAGTAACAGTTTTAGTATATACATAGACTATAACCAGCTATTGCATAAAAAAGTTGATTAAATTTTAATGTATCTTATTCATTCAGGTTTTTTACAAAACTGTTTTAAAAATTACTCAGAGATATACTTCACCACAGAAGGCCTGAACAATGTCAGTTTTTGAAAGAATAGATTCTAAATTAATGTGGCACCACATATTTATGACCTGCCTAACGTGTAATAAGCAATCAATACTCATTAAACAAAAGTACAGATGCTCCTTGATATATGATGGAATTACTTTTAGATAAATACATCATAAATTAAAATATTGTAAGTCAAAGTGCATTTAATATACTTAATGAACCACACATCCTAGCTCAGCAGCATAACGCAGCGGCGTATTGATGGTCCCACCTATCTCCTTACCTTGGGATTCCCCGGGAGGCGCCGCTCGCTGCCTGCCTAGGCTCCCAGGAGTATCTGGCTGCAGGTCCCCAGCCAGAGAAGAGACAGAATCATGGAGAATAGTTCTACGGAACACACATCAGTCTGACACCATCATACAGCCAAAGAGTCAAAAAAGTCAAACCATCGTAAGTCAGGAGCTGTTTGATGTACACAGTGTATAAAGTGTAGCATTAGCATATATAGGACAGCACGTGTCGTGTAGCTACAGTACACTGTAGGGCAGCTGAAGCAACATCTAGAATAAAATACATGTCCCCATCAATGACCCCATTGACCTGATCTAAAATGCAAGCTCTGTTCATAGTTTCACTATGCTTGATTTATTATTAGATCAAATACCATCTTTGATGCTAACAACAACAAAAACAGTTTAGAAGTATGAATCGCTTTCTTATAGAACAGATCATCAGTCTATCCTTGTGGCAAATTATACAGTAGTTACAAAGTCTCAAAGGATGAGTAAAATTAAAAGTGTGAATAATATGTCTTTTTCCATGAGCAACTATTATATGCCAGACACTCTTCTAATATTACATTAAATTTTCTGATTTAATCTTAAATATAATTCTGTGAGAGTAGTATTATAAACCTTATTCTATAGTAAAGGAAACTGAGATACAGAGTTTAAATAATTTGACCAAATTACACAAATAAGAAGATGCAAAGCTGGAATTAGATTTAAACAGATTCCAAGTAAATTACATGCCTGATTTGTAAATCAGTCAGGAAGGTTTGAAGATACAGAAAATTCAAGTAAGTTTCGTGAAGTCACCAAAGAGACCGTCCAAAGGTATTCCCCTACTAATTCACAATCATGTCCCCCTAAAAATTAACATATATCTATCTGTTCTTTTTGTTGGCAAAGATTATCAGGCCTTGGAATAGATTTAACATTAGTTAGAATTCCCAAAAGACTTAGATACATAGCAGAATGACAATTTATTAATTTCAGGGAAAAGAATCCAACTTTCAAGTGAACAATGCAGACATAGGTTGGGGAAACAAAAATATGCTCCCTTTGTCACCATATAAAAATCAACCTTCATGCAAAACCAAATCACAATCAGACAGTATTAGGTGACTATGCAATTAAAAGCTGCTGTATGAACTGGAAGTACTCAAAGCATATTCGTGGGGTCCTTTCACAGATTACCCCTGAATCATAACATTGCAAAATAGGCAAATAGAGCCACTTGAAGCAAAAATGCTTTAGAATCAGCTACAATCCATTTGTTAATTCACTAAGCACTTAAGGAACTCTAATAGTATGGAAAGGGAGGGATGCAACAGAGAATCAGACATAGTCAATCTGATACAGATTCTCCCTGATGTCTCTAACAAACATAACTTGCATCCACAATAAGGATGGTTTCACTTATTTAGAAAAGACTTTTGTAAATGACTTGCAAATATTAGCTTGTCTATCATGTCTACCTAGAAGGGCAAGTTTCAGCATAGCTCTCAACTAACAGCTGAAGAAACAAAAGTAAAACGTTAGTAAGTAACTCAACATTTGGTAATCAGGCAACATGGAGGCAGGAAACCAGTCTCCACTGTGCTTTAAAAACACAACTGAAACCCTTAGTCCTGTCCCCTGGTGTACCCCACCGGTTCCCGCGACACACACACACACACACACACACACACTGCCAGCATCTTCATACAGGTGCATACAGCCATGGACTCGGACTGCCTCTTTCCTGGGTACAACTTGGGAAGGGCCCACATTTTTCATGGAAATGCTTTTACTGTTTTTTTCACTGTTAGTTGCCATTTATTTCACTAAATAAAAGATATCAGGGACCTAATGAAAAACATGAGTTTTTTGTTTTTCTTCAGGTTTTTTTTGTTTTGTTTTGTTTCGTTTTGTTTTCGCCCTGCTCCACACTATGTTGGTTTTGTACATTAAGCAGGCACTGTTAGCTACACACAAGTATTTTTGCGCATTTTCTTCCACAGGAAAAAGGTACAACTCCTCAAAATTTTTTGTAGTAAGGGATAGACTTAATAATGAGTTCTCAACCATGGAGAGTAAGTTGGGAATTTACTGCATGGAGCTCCATGGAAAGCTGTTCTTTTTCTGGAAAATAAATAAAAAAATAAAAATAAGATGGCACTTGCATTGTTGCCCTTCTCCTTCCTGGAATGTCAACCTGATGGCAGTAGCCTCAGTAGCCTTGGAGGAACAATAGCCTTTTAAGGAAAGCACAGCAGAAATATAGATGTAGCTTGAATCAATGCCAAGGTCATGGAACCAACTTCTCATTCTTGGATTTCTTCATCAACCCACTAACTATGGAGGGAAAACAAATGCACATTTGGCTAATCTGATCCAGCAGATTTTGTCTCGTGTACTTGAAAATAATCACAAGTGGTAGACTCTTTCCAAGTGAAATTATTGACATTTATTCTCAGTGAACACCTTATGATAACTGCCAAGCATTTATAGTAAATATTATTACTGACAAAATTTTATTGACTAAAGCATGAGGTACATATTTTAAGCAATTATTTGCAAAGAGAAAAGATTACTCTGAAATTTCTTTCCCTATTGTTTCTACTACTCTTTCTTTTTCTAGTTATTTCTCACCATTGGATTTTACTAAATGACTGCTAGAAAAACAGAAATACCTTTGAGTTCAGGTAGTTTTTCTGTTGATTGGTTACTTGGAAAAGTAGTGACCTGAAAAATGAGAATAGGGTTGGAAGAGACCAGTATTTTACATATCCATGGGTTAATGCAAATTGTGCAACCCAATCTCAGATAAAATCTAATGTGAATTCAAACAATTTAAAATGGTACTTAAATTCATTCTTTATGAGAAAGAATGAAAGATTTTTAAAGGATGGCACATTCAAGTAGTTTTCTGAAATCCCAATCATTACTTTTCAAGCATATTTGTCTTGAAATCATTCATTTCCACACATCCAGTCTTCATTTGCAAGTGGTTTTGCTGTAAACACCAAGGAAACATGGGAAATATAATGGTCCAGATTATCAAGAAAGTGGATTGGCATGAAAAATGGTCACTGATGTATAATTTTACTTTTGAGAAACAGAAATGCTAGAGGAAAAAATACAGACGTGAAGGTCTCTGAACTGCCTCAGAAAGAGAAATACAGTTTAGATTGCTCTGCTGCCCTAACAAGCCGCAGTTTATTGTTTTGTTTGCAGTCTGAGTTCTGCAGAAAATAAATACCTGAGCTGAGGGCATCTAGAGATAATGAACATCCAGAAGTGCGACCACAGCCTACGGTGTTTTGGGAATCATCTTATGACAGAGAAGAAAGGAGATAAAGTAGCAGGGGAGATATTTTAGCAGCAGTGAAACAAAGGAGAGGCCAGGAGCAAGAACAGATGATGGTGAGAAAGGCCATTCCCACCCTGTCAGCAGCCGCACACACTCCGGGCTTTATTAATGGACAGGATTCACCTAACTTCCACAGCACGGCCTTTAGCATCTGTAATGCTAGTCAACCAGAGAAGCAGGTGCAACAGCACAAAGTGAAATTCTCTTCCTCAGCTACATCCCCTTGCAGAAAGCATGGTGACACCATCATACGCAGGAAAAACTGATCCATGTTCATTTTAAAGACTTTAAACGTAACAAATAATAAAGGGAATTTAGCACCAGTAAACAATTAGTGGACTTGGGTTCTAATCTCTTTCGTAAATAGCAAGCCCTTATTTGAGATATTTATTTATTTGCTTACTTTGTATCCCAGAAAGCAAACTTGGTTCCTAACACTGAAACTCTGACATTGAATAAGCAGCTTTTCAGCTTCCTTTGCTCATTCACAGACAAGCGTTTTCGCTTCACAAACGTCTGTTTAGCACCTCCCGCGCCTGAAGCACTCTTCCAGATGCCGATCTGTGCGGAGATGCACCGAACACAGATACCGTGCTCGAGATGGGAAGGTAGAACAGAGGGAAACATCCACATGTGTTTACAAGAAAATGTAAAAAGTAAGAGAAGACTTCAGGGGTTTAAAACTTCTGGAAAAACAGGTAAAAGATAAAGGAATCTTTTATGGACATCGCATATGAATGTAAAGTAAATGACTGGTTAGAGCTTAGTTGTGGTTACACAGGGGCAAGACAGAGAAGAGCGTGAGTTCTAGCACGCACTGTGCCTTTGAAGAAAGGAGTGGTCAGGAGCAGGACTCACTGAAACACAGGAAGGGGATCGTTGCTCCCCCTTCTCCATTCAGGTCAGTGCCACTCAGAAAGCTGGGGTATCAGCTCCCTTTCATTCACTTCATTTTTGACAAGTCGACTCATTTTTCTTAATAATTTTGATCCTAAACTATGAAAAAATTTTAAAAATCAGCATCATTTCACACAAATAGAAAGTCAACATTAAATAAGACCGAACATAAAGCAGTATGGATGAATCCTCTCAAAGTCTCCTTGCTGCCTGAGCTCAGGCCCCAATGTTAAAATGGATATTAACAACAAGAAAAAGGGATGAATACTGAAATGAAAACAATTATAAGTAGGTGAGGGGATGAGTACATTAGTTAGCCTGATTTAACCTGTCTACATTGTAAGCGTATCTCCAAACATCACATTCTACTCCATAAAAATGTATCATTTTTAATTTAAAAATTTTAACAATACCTACTGGAGCCACGCTACAAGTTTGCTCTTCATGCAATCTAGAAAGAACCAAGAGAAAAAAATAATAAATTTCTTATCACTGAATCTACCTTGTATTATGTCTGAGTTCTACAAAAAAGCAGCTCATCTTTACCAGAGATATAAATGGAACTCTTTGGAAAAATCAACCTACAGAGGCAGGTGGACATAGATGCAATATTCAACCCTACAATAAAATAAGGAGACTATCCCATAGTCAAACTATTAAACTTTCCTGTGAAAGGCCTCTCTCTCCCTCTCTTCTTCTCTCCTTCCTTCCTTCTCTCTCTTTAATCTCTCTTCTCTCACATGTATATATGATAATATATAAATATTTATTTATTTATTTATAAAGCAACATATATAAGAGAATGACAAACATACATTAAAATTTGCATCTATATAATTCTGCTTATATATGTGCACATATGTAGACATATTTATATACAAATACATTGATTTGTAAATATGTACATATGGAGAGAGAGAGAGAGAAACAGAGATAGGGACAGATACTCAAAAGTAGCACCAAAATAAAATATACAGCTGTATCTGTTAGCAGGAAGAGACTGGTATTATACTAGGTATGCAATTCAGTTGCAATCATAATAATAAAGCTAGAGAAAGTTTGACATAAAATTATGATGCATCAGAAATCATTTAAAGTGCATGCTTCTGAGAAAGAAAAGATACATCAAACCCAAATACAGTGTCATAAAGATAAAAAGAGCAATAAAAATTAATGCTAAGAGATGGATAAAATAGTAGTTAACTTCCAAGCTTAATAAACATTCAAATGTAAGAACTAATCAATATATGTATAGTACATCAAATGTATAAAATTTTATTTTAATTTCAGAAGATTTTGAAATACATTACATAGTTATCCTGTAAAGTTCATATTTGAAAATCTTAAATGGTACTCTAAGATTTTTCAGGTAAAAATGGAATACTCTAAATTACCAAATGGTGTCTATTTACCTCATACAGTAATATTGGTGTTTTGGGGGAGGGTGTTCTAGAGATTTTACTGATCAATATTTTTTCCTTTGTTAAAACAAAACATTGTTTAGTCCAATGTCTGGATATTCTGGCAAAAGATCATAAGAGACTGCTGAGTATAGTTAAGGCTCAATTATCCATATGCAGATAGTTTTTGATGTTTTTTTTATCCCTGTCTGCCATTATCCTTCTGCCAAGCAGCATTTGCTGGGCGAATTTCCTAGGCTGCTGATTGAGATATACTTAGGAAATCCACACATGTTTCAGCATGAACCTCAACAAACCATAATTAGGTGAGCCTGCTGTAAGAAAACACAGTCAAACTAAATAATGCATCCCCACAGCAAGTCTCAATTAGAGCCAATGATGTAAGACTCTGGGCTGGTGTCCACTGGAACAGATAAATGAAAACCACATTTTATCTTCATTTTATGCTTTAGTACATATGAAAGCAAATGGCTGGATAAAGCACTCAGTTCTCACATCTGCCCTTCCCATTCTAGGTGTCCATGTAAAACTAAGATAGAATATTCTTGTGTATCCTAAGGGAATGTCTCTGTCCATAGCAGTGATAGTGTTGATGGGCCATTCTTACCTTTCCTTATGATCTGAGCATGGAAACTGTGCCTTTCCTGATTTCTATTCACCCTCACTTCTTTCTCATGGAAAATAAAAGCAAGCAAGATGCATGTTATTGTGATGACACACATCTGTAACTTACAGGAAAAATACTATTTGGTTGACTTCTCCATCTACTGCTTCAAATTGAGGAGAAATTGACAGTACTGTTAATTGGAGACAGTATACAGTGCTTTCTTTTTCTGGATGTTGTCTGAGTGTTCAACATGTACATACCAGACCCACTTTGATAAGCACTGCTAAAATTCATTGCCTTACACTGCATTTACAATAGTACTGTAAAGTAAGAACTACAAATATCCTCATTTTACAAATGTGGAGACAAATTTAAAAACTTTTAGTTCTTTGTCCAAACACATATTAAGAAAGTGGCAGAGGCGTGATATGAACCCTGGCATGTCTAACTCCAGAGACAATGTCTTTAATCACTTTAGTATTCTACTTCCTTTACCATTTGCAGAGCTGTAGACAAC
>RJWM01012013.1:0-57932 GCA_004363535.1 Dasyprocta punctata
ACCTCGCGCCTGCCAGGACAGGCGCTTAAGGCACTGAGCCAAACTCCCAGCCCTGGTTTTTTGAAGCAGGGTCGCACTATGTAGCTCAGGCCGGCCTTGCGCTCGCGTTATAGCCCAAGCCGGTCTCGAACTCACAGCGCTCCGCCTACCTCAGCCTCCCGAGTGCTGGGATTAAAGGCGTGCGCCACCACGCCCGGCTAATTTACTCTTAAAATATGTCCCTATCTTGAAATTTTCTTCAGGAAGTGTTACCTGATTTATATTATCCATTGGAAAAATGCTGGAACTCCTTATATTGAAAGTTAAGTTACTGTACTCCTTTTATTGAAGCAACTAATTAAACTCCAGCCAAAATTATTCCTTCATTGTGAGTTGATTTTGACATGTTTTCTACAATTCTGTACCAACCTAGGATATTTCCTTTCTGTTTATCAAAATCCTACTAATCCTGCCAGTGCAGGCTAAGATCTTTATTTCTAATGCAATTTTCTAACCAAAGTGTTTTATCTTCTGTTACAGTTTGTTCTTGAAATTTACCCCCCAAATTTCTGTACTAAAGGCTTGATTGCCAACTGGCGGGGGGCTTTTGTTAGTTGATGAATCCACCGATGCAATCATAATTTGATGGTATCATTGAGAAGTGATAGATACAGGAGGTGGATCTTCGTTGAAGGGAGTGAATCATGGGAACCTGGCCTTGGGGACTTTTTCTGGTCCTGCCACCCCTACCTTGTCAGCTACCATGTGCTGAGTAGCTTTACTTCACCATGCCTTTTTGCCGTGTTTCTGCCTCACCACAAGCCTAAAAGCAGTGGAGCTCACTGACAATAGACTGAAATCTTTGAAACTGAACCAAACTGCTTTTGTCCTTTAACTTATTATTCTCAGGTATTTTTATCTTAGCAATGGAAAGTTGATTTAACACACTGTCCTTATAACATGTATTTCCCGTTGATTTTTTCATTGCTTACCAAATCACCTATTAATAGAGTTAGTTTTGGCTATAGTTCTATATTATAAATAATTGCTTATAATGTTACAAGTAAGTACTTTAAAATTGTGTTCTACTTCCTCTGACTGGAGCAGCTCCCCCCACCAATTTCCGCATGCCTTTCTTTGGTTGTGAAGTATCTGCTGATTCACAGCCTTTTCTAATTGGTCCACTGATCACTCATTCCAAGTCACATCTCATGGCTATACTTCGTACTAACTTGTCTTTATTTTCTCTAGCATTTGTCACTAGAAAGCATAATATTTAATTTGCTTATCATTAAATGTATTATTACTTATCATATGTCTTTTGCTGGAATGTTAATCCCATCAGGTTGAGGATGTTCTTAGTTGTCGTTTTATCTGTTTGTTTATTTTTAACTATTTTCTACTAGCTATCCCAAGTGCCTTGAAAGTTATCTAATATGTTGAAATCACTCAACAATTATCAGTTGAATAAATGAACCATTTATGATAAAGGACATATTGATTTTTCAAACCAATAGTTAGCATTTTATGTGTTTCCACTCTCACATTCCAATATCTTTGAGAACTATTTTTTCTAGCAACTGTATAGTAAGGATCAAGCAATTAGTTAAGTATAATTGGTAAATCCAGTTCATTAAGTTGACAATAAAACTTCTTTATGTAGAAAAATGGCCAACTTCACAGTATAGATTTATTTATTTATTTTATTTATTTATTTATTTTTGTGACACTGGAGATCAAACTCACAGCCTTGCGACTGCCAGACAAGTGCTTAAGCCACTGAGCCAAACTCCCAGCCCTAGTTTTTTGAGGCAGGGTCAGACTATGTAGCTCAGGTCAGCCTTGTGTTTGCGTTGTAGCCCAAGCCAGCTTCGAACTCACAACGCTCCACCTACCTCAGCCTCCTGAGTGCTGGGATTAAAGGCGTGTGCCACCATGCCCGGCTCACAGTATAGATTTAAAAACTGTTTTTCATTCGTAAATCCAATGACAGTATAATCTTGTAGAGATGTACAGAACTATGATATTTGTATTTAAGTAACATTTAAACATCAGTCACATATTGTTTCACATGTTTGATATTGCTATTCATCTTTGTTGTGAGGAAGTGCTGGTGTCAAATCCAGGATCTTAGAGATGCAAGACTACCAGAAAGCAGCATTCATGGCCTTTGACTTTTTCTTTGCACTTATTCCTTCATTTCTTCATTTTTCTTTGATAAGTGTCTTCTATATACTATCTGTATTGCCTATGAGTTTCAGTGATAAAGTGATGGATGAAATATCCTTACTGTATTAAAGAGTGTAACATCTAGTTGTAGGCTCAAGTGTGTGAGCAGGTATTTATAACTAAACAACCAAAACTAATATTTATTGAACATTGAAGTGTCATTTATATGAATGTAGGAAGTTCTTTAAGTACTATAATTATGAGTCAGGTGAGCAACTCATTTGGTGGGTCTTGTGCATTTCTGTTAAGAAATTTCAAGGGTAGGATTCATATATTGAGTGGCACAGTGCAAGAGTGCCTGAAAATGTTTATAGCAAGTGGTTGGGTCTAGAGTTTTGGGAAATCAAATATGGTATGTTGGATGATGGTAGGCAAATTCATGTTTTAATTTCTTAATTAATATATATTGTTTATTGTTTTACCTTTTTAAAGAAAATGGCATGTACCTTATTAATAAATGTTTGTTTTGAATAATTCATGTACCAGTTAAGCCACTCTGCCTAAATTAACTCAGACCAATAGGACATTAATTCTCCCTTAGAGAAAATTGCCATGTATTTTCAAAATATCCAATGTGAAGTTAGTACTCACAGAGCTTTATTATTTTCTGTGTTATAACAACATTTGTTTAAAATATCTCTACTTAAAAATTTTAACAAGGGACATATACATATCATTACGTATTTACAAATACATATTGCCACACAAAAGACTCAAATGAGGCTACTCCGTCTTAGATCTTATATATTAAGTACAATGGGAGAAACCTGGGAAAGAAGATAGATACTGCTGTCTATAATAAAGAACAAAAAAGCCTCCAGTGACCATCCTAGAAGACAGGGCTATTGTATATCAAGGTGTCAAACTTCACTGATGCCTAAAAGAAAATATTTTAAAAGAAAAAGTATTCACTTTCCCTGTACCAGAATTTCCTTCTTAGCATGTCATACAAATAGACAGGCACAGATGGAATGTCACAAAACATCTCTTGAGAGAAAATTGTCAGAGTGAAGGTGGCATTGCCATTTTACTCCTCTTTGTTAAAGGATGCAGTGCTGATCCTGAAAGAAATCCTCGACTAGAGAATATATTGTCAAGATCAGAACAATTTGCTTTCAGTTGCCCAAAGAACCCAGAACATCTGGAACATTCAGATAACAATAGAACCTGAAACACTGAACTCTTAGAAACAATATAATGATTTGTAGTATGTTCGACTGATGGAAATAAATTTATAAAAATAGTGCACACATAATGTAAGATGTTAAAACATCTTACATTGCAGCATACTAAAGGAAAGCTTTGATATAATTCACATGTTTTAATATGATTTTAATTTTATTTCTTCCTTTAGGGGTTTAATGTATTTCCTAGTTATTGAAAGTATTGGAATTAAATGTGGTTGGAAAGTCAGTGATGATAGTTTCCACACTTGTGACAAGGTTCACTCAAACTCTAGACTATTTCAGAGTTAGAGACTATTGAAGCAAAACCAATAACCAAATCATATGCTGGTTCTTCAATAAAAGTAAAACAATTTATTTCTTCTTACTCTGATGTTTTCAGTCACTAACTTTTTCCTGAATACATAAACATGCCAAGAAAAACTTGCCTTCCTCTCTCATTTTGTGAAGAGATACTTGCAAAAATTTGATAAACATAAAAAACCCTTTGTTTTCCCTCATTAACAGTCTATGATGCAGTGGGCATGTTTCAGAGACATCGTAACAGAAACTACCATTACTTAATTCCTAAGGGACCAAGAAAGAGCTCCTTAACCCATGACGAACTGAGAATAAGATTGTTGGTTTATTGTTTACTGGGCTCTACAGTTAGGATACATGAAGACTTGTTTCAATAATGATTTATCTTTTTTAAAAATGGTAATAACACAGTCTTGGTTGACAAAGAATAGAACATTATCATGTCATCTCGCCATATATATTGATTTTCAGTGCATGAAAATTGGCAGAGGTTTGTGAAAAAATATGTAGAATTAGAAGAGTTCCCTAAAATGTAATGTTTGCTAACACAGATACAAGGGGGGAGGCAAGACTAAATTCAAGTAAATAAACTGCAATAAACTTTAAAACATATAAATAATTTGATTTTATAGCAAAGAGAGTAAAAATATTTTTTCCTCTAAGACTTTACAAAATATTCAGAAGAAAAAGTATGTTAACATTTGGAAAACATGAGTAAAATGTACATGGAAACACTCTATATTATCTTGGCTATTTTTCAGTAAAACTAAAATCATTCAAATTAAAAATTTACTAAAATCAATATTCAGTAGCTGTACAAAAACAGATTTATCTTTCTCATAATTTTTCTCACTATGTAGAACATTCTTATTGTACAGAATTTGACAAAGGTACAGGAATGATAAGGATAAGTTGAAAACCACAGGAAGCATAACAATCTGAATTAATCATTGTTATTACTTCAGTGAAATTTTTGTGCATTACTTCCTAATGTAGTACGTTTTCATGTAAACTTACTATGGACAAATGATCAATAGCTCTAAATACTAATTATACAAAACAACTAATATTTTGCTTTTTTCTCTGGACAGTTTGTAATAGAGTTATTCAAGGTGGTTTCAAATATGTATTCTGCTAAGAGTCTTCTTGGTAATCATTTTAGACCATTCAATTATTAAATTATTTGAACACCTATCTATTTATCCAATCATCATTTAAAGATGCTTTTCTTAGAAAGCACATACAATAGGAAGTCTTAGCACCACTGTTATGGTTTAGATCTAGAAAGGCCCTCAAATGATTCTTACGTTAGTTATGGGACTTTTGGAAGGTGATTTGCTAATGGAGGTATGGTATTATTAGTTGATTAATCCATAAATGAGTTCTGGGCTAGATGTGCTGTTGGAATGTGGGGCATGGTTGGAGGCAGGTCACTTGAGACATGACTTGGAAGAGTATTTCTCCCTCCCTGACTCCTCCCTTCTCTCTCTGGTTCCTAGCCACCATGACATGAGAAGCTTTATTCTGCCCAGGACCTTCCACTATGTCATTTCTGCCTTGGAGTCAGTCAACCTTCACAAACCGTAAGAAAACTCTAGGGCACTGCAGTCGCTACAGTTTGCTTCCAGGATTGGCAAAATGAGGCACAATGATTCAAAACTCTGAAAATGTGTAAAACATGACCAGTTCTCTCATGTTTATTAGTCAGTGTTTAATGCATTCTTTCAAGATAGTTGCCCTGAGTCTTAGAGGCATTACATTTACAAATAATAAAATGCGAGAACAATGGAACAAAGACTTGGTCGAGGTCACACAACTGAAGGATTAAACAAAGCACTCTGAAAAAACTGTCCATTTTTCTACAACAGTTCATAATTTCTCTTCCTTTCAGTCAATCCTCATTCTTATCAAAGTACATTAATAATTCTTGGGTGGTTTTAAAAATTTCCTTTCTGTGCTTTCCTAAATATGCCACTGGATTTTCTTTTTGATTTAAAAATAAAACCTATTGTAACAGTGTTTGAATGTCTACTTTTAATTTAGAGAACTCAACCTTCAGATATACTACTGTTCATAGAGTACATGCTAAAAATAGAACACGTGCCCTAAAAGTAGAGACAAATAGCTAACATATTTCTTACAGATGGAAAATGTAATTCTCAACACTAAAATCTAATACAAGTTACCATGGCAATCTTTTGGAAATCAACACATTTTTTCCTGCTATACGACCTGAGAGAGTACTTAGCATTTTTTATGTGTCATGTCTAATTTCTCACTTTACTGACCTGGTTGTCAAAGTTCGACATACAAGAACTGCTTATTAAAAGTTATATCTTACATTTTATGACCCAGTTGTGCCATTTCTGAACCAAATGCAGAAATTCACAGTCATACAAATGCACAGTCACCTGCTTCTCCCCAACAATGTTACTTTAATGTCCCAGAAAGGTGGTAGACATCCCTCTGCAAATACCGATTTAACCACTAAGGATACAATGCTTAACCTTATCCATGCCGGCACTTGGTACATATTTGTCAAAGGAGAATAGCATGCTGCTTTTCACACAACAACATTATGTGAACCATCTTTTCTGAGCAGCCTGTAGTGAAGTGCAGTTTCAAGTGGAATATGAAAAATCATCAATGAGCAGGTACAATTGGCCTAGAAATAATGAGAATACGAAGGTGCTTCTGAGAAAGAAGAGTAAGTGGTCGTTGGTGTGTAGTGGCCATAAATATGCTATTCTGCTTCTGATCTCTAATCATATATGCTGAATTGGCTATGTGTGCAGTAGATAACTTCCTTAAAATGTTTTAAACTAATTTTTTTTCCTAAACAGTCTGTTTCTGTTTGTAATTTTCAAATACAATGATCTGAGTTTCAGTGGATTAGTTAATGCTCTCGCTTTAGGTGTGTTTATGTTTTATGACTTTCGTTAGATTCTAGATAGATACCTGTTAATATGAACTAAAATTTTGAACATGTAGAAAGCATTCATCTCTTTGTGTTATTGTGTTGTCTTCTTTTTCTTTACTTTTTTTCCTGGCCTGTTCTGCAGATTTATTTTTGGCCAGTAATATGTGAAAGTTCAGTTCACTTCTTATGTTCATTCTTCCTTATTATATACAATTGAGATTTAGCTGAATGCAAGTATTCAAAACAGGAAATTAGCAGTATTTACTGCTTAACATACACCTCACTGCTCCTTGGTAATTGCTATTTGCATATGCTAATATATATATCCATATATATATGTTGTTATGAGATTCCTAAGTGTGTTTTATTTTTGAAAAATGGAATGTGTATGTAGAAACTGTGCAAGCAATCAAGGCACTCTTCATTTAAGAGGTTAATTATTTTAATACTCAAAGACAGTGCCCTCTCAGACATCTTTCTGAGTAGCAAATGTGTTCTATAAGGCACAATTTTACTGAATATGTGAGGCAAGTAACATCATTAAGAGTAGAGTGTGAGGGCAATGTACTATGTTTAAATAGGTTCAAAGGTGTTGACCATATAAAAAGATGAGGCAATTAGTTGGAAATAGTCCCACTGACTGTATGTATTCCACTTTCTTTCCTTTCTCATGGAAACAGTGAGCTTAAGAAAGCTAGTTGGTCTTTACTTATTAGGTGCTACCAAGTTTATTAGGAAATCTATTGTCTGGGCAGGGGCCTTGGCATGCCAATTGTGATCCATAGACCAAAAGTGGCAGCAGCAAAAAGGAAGTTGGTTGATATTTAAATCTTGAGTCCCATCCCAGGATAATAAATTCAGAATGCTTATTAACAAGCTCATTGGGTAATTTGTGTGTACTATCAAATTTGCAAAGCATGGATATGGAGGCTTCTCGCTGACTTTCCAAGAGTGAAAACACTCTTGGAAAAAAAAAAAACTGTCAATTCCTATGTTATTGGTATAAATTCTTGTTCTATTGACCTTCCAATCACATTTTGTCTAATGCTGGAGCATTTTCAACCTGAAAATAGCTGTGTTTCTATTTTTAACTTCTCCTCTTTGAGTATATTAAATTAAAAAAATATTTCCAAGAAAGAATGGAGTTTCTGATATCTGTGCTGTTAAGGAGTGAGTGATTCTCAACTGAGAGTTCCCCATCCCAGGGACCTCTATCTACACATGATAGCTCCATCACGACAAAGCATTATCCAGCCCAAAATGTTAATAGTGACAAGAATGAGAAACTTTGCTGTAAACAAAGTCTAGATTATTCAAAATACTGTACATTTAATCAACTCTTCTACCACATTTGCTAAGTAGTTTAGGTATACTGACCACAGAAAAGAGAAAGATAACTGAAGTTCCTTAACATGCTGGCATTTGCATAAGCTAAGACTCATTAAAAATAGCTCTTTCATGTATACCAATTCAATTTGTAATGGGTCATTGTCTTTTTAGGGAGATTCTATCATACAAACTGACATTATGTTTTGATATCTGAGCAAGGTTTGGCATCTACATATTCTGAAGTAAATGGTCATATCCAATGACCAGGATCAAAGAAGGGTTTATAGAGTGTTAGGATCTTACAGAATTTCTCATTAAGTAAATGTACTAAACAAATAAATCAAGGATGGGGCACATATCGCATAGGGATAAGGAGTCCACTGGGTCTAAATTCATCCAGTTTTATAGCAATGCATCTTAAATGATGTATATTCATGACATTGTTAAAGATATTTGGAGGACTAGGAAGTTTATTGAGCAAGGGTAATTCCTAAGGATTACATTATTTGGAGAGAAAGACTGTTACAAGAAGCAAAATGGATTTAAGAGGGATACAGAAAGTCTAGATGTTTATCACTATTAACTAGTGCTATGTCTCTTAGATCCTTTGCCAGTTCCAAACTACTTCATGATGAATGAATTGTCATGCTATTGTAATCAATATAAATAAACATAACAATACAGAGTTTGATTCTTAATGAACATCCTTAATGTAAATTTCAAAGTGAAGCATTCACTAAGCACAATTCTATAAAAAATGTCTGATATCAAAGTAGTTTAAAATGTAGATGATAGCATTCCAAATTATATTGATCTTTAATTCCTGTTTATTTAATTTTTGTAAGAGTCTAGCACAAAGCCAGGCACATAGTAGGTTCTTTATAAACATCAGTAAATGCATGAATAAATGAATGAAGCACTCCTTTGGGAAAACACATTTAAACCAAATTAAATCTATTAGAGGGTCAAATTCAGAATTGTTGAAACAGAGTTACTGAAGCTCAACCAGAACCTCCTAATAAATGATCAATCAAAATTCAAATAATTTTTAATGAAGCATCCAATTGCTGCATTGTTCAGAATACCAGAGTGAGAGCACAGAATATCACAGAGTTAGAGCACAGAAATTTCATAATAGTGTTTTAACATTTATTGGGTGCTTAGGGTATGTCGGATGCTGTGATAAGCACTGACATGTATAAGTTCATTTAATCCTGACAGTTTCTCTATGTGACAAGACTTCTTATTTATTCCCATTTTATAGAAGAAAAATTTGAAGCTCTCATAAAGAAGGTGATTTGCCCAAGGTAGCAGACCTAGTAATAAGAGTTGGTTGTGAAACACAGCTAATCTTACTTTCCATATATTAGTGGCTGGTCCTCTGTGAATTGCCTTTTCCAAGGTTACTTCTTTTCTCTTTTTCCTTTGCAAGGTTATTTTCCCTTCCTTCTCCCAGCATTTTAAATTCTAAAGAGAAACCTCACCTAAAAAAATTAAGATGTTAACTGCTAAATAATCTTTCTTTAGACTCAACAGAATCCAGAACATCTGGTAACATTTAGATAATATCAGAACATATATTGCTCCTCCTTCTTGTCTAAATCTGTGTATCAACTAACACTTGTAAATTGCCCTAAAGTTCAACTTGCAAAGAAGTGATTATACAGATTTTGTATTCATTGCCCTCCTCTTCCTCCCTTTCCTCCTTCTCAAATGTCTTTGCACCCTTGAACCCCCTAAAATGGAGCTTTGAGGTCAAAACCCTCTTCCATCTTCCAGAATACAGACTTGGAATAAAACTGTTTTCCCTCATACCAACTACCATCTCCTGAGCATTGGTTTTCAAGTGGCCAGCAACTAGACCTATGTTCAGTAACACCAAGTCCATGCCTTTAATCATTAAGATATTTTGCTGCAGATAGTAATCATTTCCAAGCTGTGAGGTCATTCTGAATGGGAATACTGATGAAAGACACCTAGAGTGAAGAAGGAATTCATTATTGCTAATGAACTCAGCAGTGAGTAAGCGTGAGTCCAGAACATATTGCTGCTATTTATCCATCTGGAGTATTGTTTGTATAAAAGAAATTGAAAACATATAAATGGATGGAACTGGAAAGGTTATATTTTGGATGAGAACTGAAGATCAGCATTTCATGCATGTCAGCATAGGTGATACTAATTAAGAACTCAGTCAAAGACATCTGAGTAAATGATTCAAAGACTCAGACATAAAATATAATCAAGTATTGACACTGCCAAGAACAAGAGATAATGCAGCAACTAATGTTTCAGCCCTTTAGTTTGGTTCTTTTTCAGTGAGTTCTAACTCTCAAGCTTGTCAGGCCAGGAACTGGCAAAGAGAATTGAAGGGAATCTTCTGACTACAGTGAGAAGTAAGAGGCAATCATAGACTAGTAGAACTGAGACAGAAAGGTAGAGAGTGATTAAAACTGGCTGGGAAACGATGCACAGCAAGATCCCGGAACATACACACAAAACAGTTCTCAGAACCCTGCCTGTGGACTTCTTGTGGGAATTTGACCATGTTTTCCAGAGGATAGCCTAGATCTAATGTCAACTTGAGGAGTGGACAGTCACATTGAGTTTTGGCCACTGTGTTCTCTCTGACATGGATGGCCTGCCCTCACTCTTATAGGGTATACTTCTTTCCCCACTTTTGCATAGCCCAAACTCACTCTCCAGAACCTGCTTATTTTCTTACCCTTAATAAAACTTTGCTATTGTCTGGGCTTGTCTTGACTAATTCTTTGTTCAGGATAGAAAGAACCTAGAAACCACTTCCAGAAGTAGACTCCAGCACCCCAAAATGCAGTAACAGAACCCCATGTGCTTTGTACCATCATTCTTATCTCTTTCAATGTATATTTTAGTGCTATGTATAATAATTATATATATGTGTGCGTATATATGTGTGTGTGTGTGTGTGTGTGTGTGTTAATCTCAGCTGCCTAAAATTCTCTCTAGTTGTAGAACTTTGGATATACTCAAGAAAGTTGTTCCTCTGGTGAAATATTCTGGTGTATCTTCAGTCTATTTTATAAAATTAAGATAGTTTTATGAAGTTTGAAGTCTAATACAGGATCTAGCCTAGCACAAATGTAGGCTTATTTGATAGATGGGAGTGACATTTCAAAGAATCCCTACAACACATTGGAGCATTCTGAAATCATGTTATGTCAACCACACTTAACAAAATATAACTGTGGAGGGAAAGATGTTCAGACAACTTTGACAAAGTTGTTCAAAAGTCTATGTGTCAGAAGAAATAATAGTTGTTGCTACATAAAATCTGTGTCAAACAAGTATTTTAATGTATCTCTCCAAAAAGTTTCAAAAATGAATACTTTGAAGGTCTATGAATTAAGGAACTTATGTGTCAATGGCAGAAACATAGAATTAATAGCAACAACTCCCATTTGTTTTCATGAGTATTAGCTTTCTAAGTAATATAGCAACTCATCTGATAGTAATAGAACTCCTAAAATTATAGGCAGCAAAATTAGGTAGAAATTAATAGGCCATGAGACAGGGACAATGCAGAAGATGAGAACTATCAAAACTGTGGCTGGAGGCAAATCTCCAGAAGGCAAGACCTCAGGATAAAGTTACAATGGCCATACTTGTATACTTCTCCAAAGGATTAGTAGAAAATTGATATTATACTGTAATCAGTACCATCCAATCTCTTAAATCCAGACATGCATCAGACACTGGGTGGGTGACCAGAACCGCTGGGCCCATCTCTTTCCCAGAATGTTCCTGTTTTAGGGGTCATAGATACGATGAGGTTAATGGTTCTAGCCATTAGACTATGCTGCATTACCCTCTTCCCTGTTGGATCAATATTAGCTAAGTGGCTATACTTCTCATCTTACAGGTTGGCTGTAGTTTGACCCATTTTGTACCCACATTGTAATTTTGATGTATAAATTACCCATGACAAAGGGCCTCAGTGACAACCCACTAGGGACCCCACCTGTTTCTCCTGTTGCCCACTGAACCTTTCCTACTCTTAACCTTTGTCCTTTGAAATTCATTCTTCATTTTCAGGAGAGACAGACTTGGCATATCTGACATCTAGCAGGATGGAATTTGTATTTCTCCTCTACCACTAAAATGACAGAAATTTGACTTTCTCAGGGACCCTAATGATCAAAGTCAAACCTATGGGCTCATATATTCTGTGTCTTGCTTTTTTGAACCTTACAGGAATGGTGAAGATGCAATTATGTCATAGGATGACCTTTCTTTTTTGTCAAGATGAGTGGGATCATTTCACATGATAATGACCTCTTCTAGAGCCAAAGATCACGTCCATCACTACCTTTGTATATTGATGATTCATTTGTTACAGGTCCCTTAAATGGAAGGCACACAATTGCTTCAAGAGGAGTTTTTCAGAGTATCTAACCTTCAATTTTGGTTTCTTAATGGTTTTACCTTAATAAGAATAAAACATTGTTGATATCCATAGAAATTTGAAAGAAAAAACATCATGGAAGAGTTAAGTACTAAAGAGCACTGTAAAATTAGGGACTTAGACATTAATGGAACGTCAAACAATTTCCCTGATTCCTCAACCATTTATTTTTCTAGAAGTGGAAGGTCATTTAATTTTGAGCAACTTAACCTTAAATTAAACATGCTAAAGAGTAGCCTGGGGGGTGTCTGACCATCTTGGCTGTATGCCTTTCTGCAGAACCAGGGCTCTAATAACTTTTCCCATAGATACAATTAATTTTCCTTTCATCCTCCTTATGACTGCTACTTAACTGTCATCCATACTCTGCCTGAAAAGAGAAATGCATGTCATCCAAATCAACAGATTTTTCTGTGCCTTGTAACTTCTCACCATTATTTTTAACCTTAAGGAACAATTCAAACTCTTTACATAGAGTATATTAAAAAAAAAGTAACAAGAATAATGAAAAGATTTCACAAATGAAAAATGAGCATAAGAGGTTGAATCTGGTGAAATAGAATTCTAGCAGGGTCACGGTGACCGTCAGAAATTTGAAGGGCTGATTTGGGAAAGACTGATTATGAGTGTAGAACTAGTGTCAATAGGTAGACAGAGTGAAACAGGGGTGCTTTTTAACAAATTTTGCATGTTAAGAATGGGGTTCCTTGAAAAGGAATGCTATCCAGGATAAACTGATAGACCACTTGGGAAGAAATTATGGATGGAAAATCAGTTAAATTCCATGACATTTAAGTTGCTTTCAGCTCTGAGAAGCTATTCATGTATGTATGTTCCACTGAAATTCTTTCATTGATTAACTATATATTAACATATAGAAAGAAATAATCACATTTCTATGTGCTGTTTACTTTTCCCCTTGACTTATATCTCCAAATAATAGAATATTTTAATATTGAAGTCACCTTGACAACAGAGGAATCTGTTTTAATACTTTTCCATAACATTATTCAAAGGAAGTCTATAGTTTAATAAAGTAGGGGAAACAATCTTCATCATTCTCTTTCTTTGCAAACCTCAAAGAATCTAGGATTAAACATGCACTTTGAAATTAAAATCATTTTAAATTTGCTGAGTAAGAGTACATAAAGTGTACTTATTTCAAAGACTGGTAAGTTTTCACTTAGCATAATGTAGAATGAATGTATTTTTCTTTTCTAATATGCATGAAAAATTTTAGTAACTCAAAAGCACAGCTCACTTTTTACAATTGTCTCTAATTTCAAAAATTTAATGTACATTTATATATAATAAATTATGAATTATGGGAAAATACGCATAAAAGTTATTCAATACGGATAAAATATCAAGAAATATTGCACTGGGGAATTTATCAGGCATAGTTCTACACTGAAGGAACAATTTTCAATAATGAACACAGCTTTGACTTAATAACATTTAGGTTATTTCCAGTAAAATAATTTCTAAGTGCAATAAATAACTTGTATGCTCTATGCATAGATACTACGACAAGTGCTTCACATTGAGGCAGTCAAATAGGGCATGGCAGACTAGCTGGGGAAGTTGATATGACCTGCTAATTACAAAATCCTAGGACACATGCACACAACAGTTCCCAAAGCCTTGCATTTGGACTTTTCAGGAGAACTGAAGCAGGTATTGGATAAGAAAGCCACAAAACACACAGTTCCCACTGAGCTCTCTGCTACTGTATTCCCTTGAAATAGTCCACTCTTGTCCTGTAAAGTATATTTATTTTTCTACTTTTACTTGGCCTAATGTACCTCTACAGAGCTTCTTTTCCTAACCTTAATAAATGTAAAACCTTGCTACCTTTTGTTGCTACTTGGCTTCATGAATTATTTGCTCGGTATAGAAAGAACCAAGAAACCATCTCAAGGAGACTCCAGCACCCCCCAAACCTGGTGACAACATTAATTGTCATGTTTTATTCTTTTAACACTAAATAGTTGATATAATTTTCCCATTCTATACATTATGAAACTGACACTTTGGAAATTTAAATATCTTGTCCAAGGTAACGCAATTTACCAAGCAAGAAATCCAAGTTTGGCTCTAGAGTCTGAACTCCATTGCTGATGCTGTCTGCCCCCATGACCCTAACGCTAGTGTTGTTATTTCTTTTGGGATTAGTTTGTGTAGCAAAACAAAATTTAATTTGTTTTTGGTTCCCAACAATTTCCCTACCACTGTACATTCAGTTCATCATTCAAATGTGGAAAGTTACACTCACCCCGTTTATGAAGGAGAACGCTGGCATGTCGACGTCCATTTCCATTTTCAACATAACAGGAATAATTTCCCAAGTCACCTTCTTCCACAGAGTTCACAATTAATGAGATAGAAACTTCCTTTTCCCCAAGATGTTCCTTAAGAATTCTAAAACATAAAGTAAAACGAAACAAAAAACCCCACACAAACATACACATACACACAAAAAAAGAAATGTAGATGAATCTGAATTTTGTGTGAAAATACCTAGGCAATCTGCTTTAGATTTGGCTATGGATTGATGTTATGTTAATTAAATTATATCTTGCCCTTTCCTTCACTTCTAATGAGGAAGCTTATCTTTGTAGATGCTAATGAAGTTGCAGTTAATTATCTCTCATAGCAGGACAATCATACTGTCATAACAGAGAGGTGAGGGAGACCTTGAAGAAAAGTTTACACATTGCTTCTCTTTTAAGAAGAAATATGTTGTAAAGTAAGATAATTTCTAAAGTCTTAGGCTGGAGATTTAATTATATATCAGGTTAATTTTCAAAAAAGAAAGAAAAAGAAGGAAATTCCTGAGCTATTTTGACATTTCAATTGAAACCTCCAGTCTGACTTTTGTTAATGATGCATACCAGTTGTTCATTTTTAAAGAAATATGAAATTATACACCTGCAGACTAAAAGTTATCGTAAGTATTTAACGCTGACATTTAAAATTAATGGTAAATGCTTATTAACCTCACTGTCAAAGACTTTAGCAATATCTCAGAGCAAATGGGAAACTTCTTAAAACTAGGACTCACTTTCCCTGCTCTCAGTGTTCCTACCTCTATCTGCCTACCTGTTTGATCACTCTGCAGAACACTTCTCAATGTAGAATTAAAGAAAAATACTTTTCTAGAACTTTCCTTGAGCTCACATGATATCATGAAGGGCAAAAAAGTTCAGAGATTTATGGTACTTCTTGAATTCTAACAGTTCCAAGAATATGGGTAAAATATAAGAGTAAAATTTTAAATGTGAAAAAATGGCAGAAGGACATTTTTACTGTGCACTGGGAAATTGTACATCTAGGCCTTTCAGAATTCAACTGGAACAGTCTAGAGTGAGATATTCTTGTATGTTTGTTGCTGCAAAGAAGATTTCAGGAGAAATAATACTATGTGATAGTTCGTACATTTTTGTTGTGTATTAAAATAATTTTACCTCACATCTTTGATAGTTTTAAAAGTCTTGACATTTAAAAGGAGGAATTATGCTTCAAATATATATATATATATATATATATATATATATATATATATATAGTCCAATTTTAAGTCAGGCATGGTGGCACACACCTGCAATCCCAGCACTTGGGAGGCTGAAGCAGGAGTATCTCCACAAGTTGTAGGCCAGACTGGTGAGGTCAAGGCCAGTCTGAACTACATAGCAAGACCATGTCTCAAAATAACCAAAGGAATAAAAAGGATTTCTGTAAGATGCACTTTAGAGAGGAAAATGTACAAAAATGATCACTGCTCTGATTTGATCATAATTTAATTATTATCAGGAATGCCCTTTCTTATTTACATAATAAGAATACATATTTATGCTCAAGCATAACTTTAGTCATCATTGAGTAATTTGATACTTAAAAGTAAGTGAATGAATATGTAAGTGCACTGGGAGAAAAGTGAGGCTTAGTCATTATGCTTCAAATAGTATCTTATATATTTACCCTGTTAGTATCATTTCCACTATATAAATATTTGGAAACTGAAAGTCATATTTAGAAAGGTGACGAAAATATTTTGCAAGCCCCTTATCACTACATCAAGGGTTTTATATTCTACTTGATAGCTTAAATGTGAAAAAAGTATAAAAGGGAATGATAGAGATTGTATTTGGTTGCATATTCATAGTAACATATTAATATTCATCTCAACAATGAAAGAAAGCTTCTACAAATGAAAGGCACTGATTTTTTCAAAAATAGAATGGGTTTCTATACTTTATATTATTTTGTTCTCACACTCAATATATTCTACAGTGAAACACTCATTTTAACATTTTTCTCGAATTCATTGCAACTGACATTCATATTTTGCAATTCCACACTAGTGTTTAATGGTTTCTTTGACATTAAATATTACATTATTTTTATTATGATAATAGAAAAACCAAAGGAAAAATATTTTTTAATTCAGTTTTTATTTACTCAAAGAACAACTGTTAACTTGAACATACAAGTTAGAAAAAAAAATTTTTACCTAATATCGCTTTCCCAAACTCGATTTTCATCCAGATCTTCAATAAACTTCTCTCCCTTCATCCAGTAAATTAAGGGACTAACATCTCCACTGTACCCAAAGAAAGCTCTGCAGGTTAGATTAGCTGAGTCACCTGTGGAGAGAAATGATAGAAAAATGCTATAAAACCATTTCTGCACTCTTTATTTTATGCAGTCGGTCAGGCAACATTCTGATCATTTTATTGATTTAAGGTAAACTCTTAAAAGAATAATTTTTTAGATTTTTTCTACCTTTGTCAAATTTACAGAATGTGTCCTTCATACAGTATGGTTTATTTAATGGAATGAGAGGCATTTATAAGATTTGAGAAAAGATCAGTCATTTATCTTATAGAATGTTCTTTCGACTAGGCTTGCCTGATGTTTTGTCATGGATAGATTGAGGTTATAAATTACTAGGAAGAATATGATAGAGAGGATATGTCTTTTCCAAGGCATGGTATCAGATGCCATGTAATATTGATAATGATAAGATTTTCATAAGCCAGGTAGAAAATGTGTGAATTTGTGAAGTAGAATGGAAGCACTGTCATTGGCTTGTAAAAAAGAAAAACTATAAATCCAACAGACTAAGAAAGTATTATTAAGGAGTTTTACATCATAAGGAATAACATTTTAAGAAAATTAACACGTGTATATAAAAAGTGCATTAAAAACAAATGAATTATAGACGATAGTAAACACACTACTTCTGTCAGAGGTAAAGTCAATGATATTATTTTACAGATGAGTTTCTTTCACTATGCTGCTCAGGAAAGATCATAATGGTGAATACTGGTTGGTTGATTACTTAATAAGGTAATTAGAAGTCCCTCACTAAAAGCTGGAAGTGATTTTAGTGCCTGCAGAAGGTAGTTGATTTTAGAACATCTTGTGCCATTTTAGAAACACCCGATTTACCCAAACCTTAGCCAGTATTACAGAACTGGAATATAACATTATGCACACATTTTATAATCTTGTTGGCTTCAAGTGGAGGCAGAGGTTGGGGAAAGAGTTGTGGCTCAGAAAGGGCCTATTTCAGTTGGATTGAGGTAAGGGCATGTTCAGGAATGGACACCATATGAGAATCTAAAAAACTAAATTCCAATCTCTCCCTCTCTGTCTCTCCCTGTCTGTCTCTGTCTCTGTGTTTCTCTCTGTGTCTCTCTCTTTCTTTCTTGGTCCCAGGGCTTTTTGGCATGCAAGACAAATACTCTAAAACTGAACTACATCCCCAGCTTGCAACCTTTCTCAATTACATGTAGCAATAAATTATGAGACTATTATTAGGAAGTCCTGACAACTCTATGACCTTAATGTGAAAGGAAGGAGGTTTCTAAAGTTTGGCAGTTTCAGAGCTGAGTTACGAATTGCTTGCAAACATCTCTTGAAATTATGTGTGTGAGTCATACTATACAAGCACAGAGAGAAGCAGAATATACTTACATGCACTCTTTTAAAGAGCAGGTATGTGTATTTTGTAAACTCTTTTTTACAAGTTCCACAATAAAAATATTTTTATTGGATAAAATTAATCTTATACTTTTAATGATGTTCATTATGTATGAAGAATTCATAAAAATTTTTCTTTTAATATTTTAAAGTGGCATGATATATCTTTTTAGCAGTTCACATATGCATGTTTTCCAAAAGATTTCCTCACATACTTTGGTTCTATATATAGTAGTCATCTTTGATGACCAGATAAGGCAGATCAAAGTTCTTGGCTCCTCATCAATATAAGAAACAGTGCCCTTTTTCAGTCACTATGGCTCACCTGGTCTTTGGTCAGCCACTTGAACCTGAGTCCCAGTACTGAATATATCTACAGTGCCACAAGAGAATCTAGGAAAACTCCATCCAGAGTTGGGTTGGGCTTATTGTGGGTCAGAGAACAGAATTCATAGGAGGAATAAATGCAGATGAAAAGCAAATAAGAATATACTCCATGCAGATAAAAAAGAGCATTTTCAAATTTGGGTTTGGGTCAGAGAGCATGAAAAAAATGATTAAGAATATTATAATACTCTGAGACGATATAAGAAATAGTCACAACAAAGATTAGATTTTTCACATTATTTAAAAAATGAAGCATAAGTAGTAATAATGACTGCAGAATGTTATCTTGTTAATCAATGTGATAATAGGAACCATCTGAAAGCAAGATTAATAGCTTGATAAAATAGAAAATATATTTTATTTATGTAAGTTATATGTGGTACAGAAAAAGAGAGAAAAACAGACAAATAGGCAGAGACAGAGACAATTTTGGAGAGCTTCCAACTTCTTCTTCTTATAGGCAGAACTTAAACTTACTCTAGGCAATGCCCTTCTGTGAAAAGATTTGATAATGGTTTGTCTTAATTGCACCAATTTGTATGGCTGAGCAAAAGGTACTGCTCCCCTTCCTGTGCATACCTCTGCTTGTAGTCATTTCTCCAGGAGTCCACTAGAGTCAATTCCTAGAAAAGGCCAAGTGGTCAAAATTATACTTGAGATTCTACCCGAGGTCCTAAATATTGTTGGAAAAGTCTGAGTCTACCCAGTATGTTGGGGAAGTAGTAAATAATTCAGTGGTGGCAAACCTCTGGCATGCATGCTATTTGCTTTTCTTTCAAGACAAAAGATGTTAATGTATGAATTGCTTTGTCTGAATTAAAACCTCAGTACTCAGGTTTAATTGCAGTGTTGGCACTTTGTGATACATAAGTGAATTCTGGGTTATAATTTGGGACTCGTCTCTAAAAGGTTCTCCATCACTGATCAAATGTGACTTATAGAGTTGTGACACTGTAGCCCGAATGTGTATTACGTTGTGTTGTAAAGAGGACTTAACTATCATCCCTTCCCTATAGGCTGATTAAGTACCAGGATTTGACAGAAATTTAGGGGTCAGAGTAGAGGCAAGCAAGAAATAATACACACAATAAAGAAAAATAAATATAAAAAGATTGAAAATGGCAAATAATAATTTAAAAACACAAATATATGACTGTTTTTACATTAGGCTAATAGAATAATACATGCATGTACATAACAGGTTTTTAGCATCCCAATTTTGAAAAGTGGTATGTTCATGATTCATTTTATATTCTCACACATTTTAGCATTACAATCTTCTTTTGAATTCTCTTCATTTGCACCTAGTATACATCTCATCCATTAAGTTCCAATTCATATAACACCTTGCCAAAGAAGCTGACCTGCCTTTTCAAGAAATACTCAATCACTCTGACCTTTCCCCTCCCATATCTCTCAAAACATTCCTGTATTTTAATACAAGTAACCCTTGCAATACTTGGTTTGCTTTCATGTGTAACTCAGCCAGGAAAGAAATTACATCTTTTCCCCAAAGAAAGAAATTATATGTTTATCTGCATCACTATTAAAAAGAGCTCATGAAATGTGTTGAATCTATTAGGGACTCAATATATAATTTCGAATTACCAATCTGTTTAGTATTTTTTGAACTCGTGCTTTACTTTGTTTCCCTTTTTATAAGCTTCATTATTAAAGTCTTCATACCTGCTTATCTCAATAGGCCAAATCTATCTTGTAAATAAACCTTCACATTGCAAATTCCAAACTTCCTCATTCAGATGTTATTTCAGTGGTGTGTTGTAGCTGATCCATACCAGCTTGCAAGACTGGAGTACTATACTTTTAGAAATCCTGTATGCGGGTTTTAAACACAGTTAATAAAGTTAAATTATGGGCTAGACGTGTAGCTCAGTGGTAGAGTGCTTGCCTAGCATACATGAGGCCTTTGTTCCATCTCCAGCACCATACAAAAGTATATAGGAGCATTCTTAAATAAATTATATTAAAGTAATAGATACTCAAAAGTCAAAATGTCCTATTTATTTTACTATATTGTACTGTAACCTATGATTTCCAGATTCACAACTATAGTATCTGTATGATGAAAATCTACATGATGTACTGCTGTGCATATATTTTCTATTGTATGTTTAGTAACATTTGATTGGTAACTTGAAATCAGCCATGGTAGGTGTATTTGTCAAGTGATATAAAGTAGGATGATAATTTATTATTTTGTTGATTGTCTATTGTTAAATAGTAACAGAAAAATGTAAATAATGGAGATTAAGCTAAAAAGCATATCATATCCACAGCTGCTAGATTGGGCATTGCAAAAGCACCAGGAAAATATTCTACTATGATATGATTCAGCAAAGAAGTCTTTTACATCATTGATGGACAAGTGACATTCTGACCTACAGTTTCATTGTTTTATACTTACTTGATAACATGAATGAAAATATCAGTCACATTCATGGCAGAACTATAGTTGCAATTCTAATTGTGAAACATTTACTATCATAACATTCTCTATAAAATCATTTCCTTAACATGTAAAATGCATATTTATAAAAGCTTTATTGAGAAATAACTCACATAACACATAAACTTGTTCGTTTAACCCGTACAATTCATTTAACCTGCACAATTCAATAATTTTCAATATATTACCAGAATAGTCCAACCAGGACCACAATCAATTGTAGGATACTTTCATTGGCCCAAGAAGAAACACTGTTATCAGTTAGCTGTTTCTCCTCAATTCAGCTCCTAATCTATTTCTATTTTCTGTTTCCATGAACATCTGGTAAAATGGAGTCATATAATATGTATTTTTGTGTTTGGTTTCTTTTGCTTAGCTTTATTATGTTCAAGATCCATAATATGGTATAGTATCCATCAACATTTAATTTTTCATTACGGCTAAACGATAACCCATTCTATGGATATATCACATTTTGTGTTTTTATTCAACAATTGATGGACGTTTGGGTTGTTACCATTCTTTGACTTTATAAATATTGCTGTTTTAAATGTACCTATAGACACATCTACAGGGACATGTTTTCATTTCTGTTGGGAATACTACCAAGAAGTGAAATTGTTGAATCATGAGTGAATTTTCTGTTTCAATCATTGAGAAACTGCCAAACTTTTCTAAGTGGTTATGCAACTTTATATTCCCACCAGCAACGTTTGTGTCCCACTTTCTCTACATGCTTATAAACACTTACCCTTATTTGTTTTCTGTGTTGCCTCTATCCTAGTGAGGATGAAGCAATATATTTTAATGCTCATTAAGGCAAATTAAATAAAAACTTTATCGTTACACACAATTATTTTTCTGAAAACAAGTACTGTTCAAAATTATTTTTAAAAAATTCAAGACAAAAGAGCTTTTTTTATTAGATCATAGCATATAATCATCACCTTTTATCTAAAGTAACTTTAATTTACCACCCGTTATGTTAGATATAGTCTGAGGTTTAATAACAGGATTTATAAATTTGAATGTATTTTATTTGGCAATTTTTAGTAATTCAATAAATTTTTTTGTCTTTTTGAGACAGGCTTTCACTATCGTTTAAGCTAGGCTTGAACTCCCTTTGTAGCACAGGCTGGTCTCGAACTCACAATGGTCCTCTTGCCTCAGCTTCCTGAGTGCTGGGTTTGCAAATGTGCACCACCACTCCAACTCATTTTATTTTATTTATTTACTTATTTATTTGGAACTGCGAATCGAACTTAGGACCTCGTGCTTGTCAGGAAGGAGCCATGCCACTCAGCTATATCCTTCTGCCCAATAAGTTATTAAAGGCATAACTCCTAAAAACTTCCAAGAATAATTAATAGAGTATTTAAAAGTTAGCATATTTTATCCCACACTCTCATCACCATTTGTTGTTTTTGTTTGTTTGTTTGATTTTATAATAGCCACTACATCTGACGTGTGCTATCACATAGTCATTTTGATTTGCATTTCCTGGCAGTTAATGACATCGAGAATTGTTTTCATGCATTTGTTGGTCATTTTGTCTTTCTCCTATTAAGAATTATCTATTCATATCATTTGCCCCTTTTTAAATTGAATTACTTGGTTTTGCTTATGATTTTTTGAGTGCCTTTAATATTCTGGTTGTTAACCATCTGTCTAAATAGTAGCTGGCAAAGATCTTCTCCTTTTTAGTAGGTTGCCTCTTCACTTTGTTGATTGTTTCCTTTGCTGTGTAGAAGCTTCTTAGTTTGGTATAATCACATTTGTCTAGTTTTGCTTTTGGTGTAATACTTAAAACATAGTTTCCTGTACCTATGTCTTGAAATGTTTACTGTTTCATGCAATAACTTCGTATCTCATATTTAAGTCCTTAATCCATTTTTCATTGACTTTAAAAAGGATAAGAAGACTCAAGTTTCAGTGTTCTGCACATAGACATCCAGTTTTCCCAGTACTAAATATCAAAACAGTTGTCCTTTCTCCAACGTATGTCATTGGTACATTTATTGAGGATAATTTGTCCTTAGATATTTGTTGGTCCAAACGTAAATTACTACAGCCTTTAAGGTGAACAACATAGAAGTTCCATCAAATACCCAAAATAGAGGTACCATATGATCTAGCTATCAAAATTATTAGTACATATTCAAAGGAAGTAGCATCAGCCTATCAAAGAAATACTTGCACTCCTTTGTTCACTGTGGCACTATTTACACTAGTTAAGGAAAAACAACCTAGGTACCCATTGATGGATGAGTACAGAAAATATTATTCACCCCTACAGAAGAACAAAATCCTGTTGCTTGCTGCAAAATGGATGCAACCGTAAGACATTAAGTAAAAAAGGTAAACATGGAATGACAAATACTACATGTTCTTGTTCATATGTAGAAGCTAAAGAGGTGGTATTGAATGTAATACTGTATGATGATTACTGAAGTCAGAGAATTACTGGGAGAAGGTGGATAAAATGAGGTTGGATAATGGATATCAAAACACAGGTAAGAAAGAACAAGTTCTGGTTGTAACACAATAAGATTACTATAGTTTACAAAAACTTATTGTATATATGTAATTATATGTATACTATATAAATATTATATATATATATATATATATATATATATATATATGTATTTTTGTGACAGAGTCTCACTATGTGGTTCAGACTAGCCTTGAACTCACTATGAAGCCCATGCTGACCTTGAATTCATAGTGATCATCCTGACTAGGTCTCCCAAGTGCTGGAATTATGGGCAATCACCACCACATCTGGCTAAAATTTATTATATAGTTTATAAATATCTAGAAGGAGCTTAAAGCCTCCAAACTAAGAAATGAAGCTGGGTGTGGCGGTGCATGCCTGTAATCTTAGCACTTGGGTGGCTGGGGCAGGAGGATTACCTCCTATTCCAGGACAGCGTGGGCTATATAGTGAGTTCAAGGTTAGTTTGAACTACATAGCAAGACCCTGTTGAGTGCATGAGTTGAAACATCATATAACTCCAATACCATGTACAATATTTGCTAATAAAACTTTTCTTTTGTTTTTTTCTTTGTCTTTTTGAGTCAGGGTTTCACTATGCATTTCAAGCTGGCATTGAACTCACTTTATAACCCTGACTGGCCTTGAACTCACTGTGTTCCTCTTCCTCCTGTCTCAGCCTCCTGCGTTCTGGGATTATAAGCATGTGCCATCGTGCAATAAAACTTTACTAAAATACATTTTAAGTAAGAAGCTTATATTATATAGGGAACCACAATATCATATCCTTTAAATTCCATACAAATACACCTATTAGCATTATTTTATACGATAATATTTTAAAAGTTTTACTGATGTAAAAAAGCAATGAGTGTCTTCACTTAAAGGATGGTAAAGCATTATATGAAGATGATACTACTGCATACATAACCAATGCAGAAAATCTTATATTTTGAATTTATTTGAAGAATTATTTCACATGTCACAATGTAAGATACATATTAAAACTCATTACTAAAGAACTTTTTAAGATTTTCCCTTTTGATAAAATTTTCTGGTTTTGAACATGAATCTAATTTACTTTTAAATATCTTATCAGTACGATAATAGTAACAATAGAAGCATTCTAACGGGTTTTGGCAATGAAAATTGACAGGTATATGACATGGTGATCTGCAGATATTGGAAAATAAGAGACTAGTCACTGGCTAATTGATTTGATTATTAGATAGTTGTATGTGACTGAATGTGGTGGCACACACCTGTAATCCCTGCTCTCAGGAGGCTGAGGCAGGAGGACTGCAGTGAGTTTGAGGCCAGCTTGGGCTACATAGTGAGTTTGAGGCCAGCATGAACTGCATAGTGAAACCTTATCTCAAAAAGACAAAATAAAATAAATAAATAAATAAAAAAGATAAAAGAATACTACATGTGATAAATTCTCCTGTTCATATTTTTTTGTTCTTGATAGCTTTTAAATTTAAGAATATTCCTATAACCATTTTCTCCAAGTCCTAGTTGATACATTTCTTCCACTTTAGTTAATATAAGCATCTGGAGTTGATTGTGGCCCACTATTTCTCTGTAAAATGAATGAACATAGTCCAGAACTCTACTTTGGGTGACTACTTCTTATCCTAATATAAGCTACTATTTATATAGACTCTTGTCAAATTCATAGAATATTCTTTTTATTGTTATTCCAAATTGTGAACATCTGTATAGGTTGAGCTATTCTAAACAGAAAAATCATATAAAATATGACTTGTCATTCTGTAGAACCCAGAGTGTTGTGCTGTCTAAGAAACAGATTATTTATTTTTTTATATGTTCTCATAGAAGTTCACATCCAGAAAAAATACCCTGAAGAAACTCAAAAGATGCCAAGGATGGTGGCACCACCTTTAATCCCAGCACTTGGCAGGCTGAGGCAGAACAATCACCTTAAGTTTGAGGCCAACCTGGGCTCCATAGCAAGTTCAAAGACAGCCTGAATTAGGTAGTGAGACCCTGTTTTGAACAAACTAACTAGCAAACAAACCAACCAATGAAACAAGCAAGCAAAAAGAAATGCAAAAGAGCTGAAATATGCAAAAGAGAATGAGAGTCTAATGGGTATTCATTTTAAAATTATTTAAAAGTTTGTTTCTAAAATTTTAAAATAAGGCAGTCTGCCTAACATGGAATTCTAGGGCAATATGTCTCAGCACGTTTGGACGCTTTGACAATAAACAATAGTTGCAGGCAATTTAGAAGAAAAATGTTTTACTTAATGGAGAAAGTTTAACAAACATAAGGTTATTTTGAACTAAATGATTTGTAGAAAATTAATATACTTTTACTTAGCTACAGTTAATGTGACTTAAAATGTCATTTTCTTCAATTTTTTCTTTAGTGAACACAGACTTTCATCTGTGATTTAATCTCGGTAAGAAAGGTGTACATATCAATATTAGATATGATATCTAGTAACTGTTCAGAAACCTAAAGAGATCCTATTTACACTAGCAATACATAATAAATCCATTCCTAGGTTAGATATTATGATTAATGTTACTGATAGCAAAATTCCAATAAGTTATAGAACTCAGCAAAATAATTGCATATTCATTCAGAAATTTAACAAACAGATATTAACAGGATTGGACACGTTGTTGGGCCAAAAAAAAAGAGTACAATATATTCAAAATAATGTTAGCCTCAACATTGAGTTTGTCTTACATTCAGAAAGAGTAAATAGCTCTTTGAAATAAATCATGGTACTTAGAAATGCTATAAGATTTGATTACAAGAATTATAGATTGGAATTATAGAAAAAAACTAGTTTCAAATAATATAACAAAATGAATATGGAATTTATTAAATAGTGAAATATCATTATACAACAAATATACTTTTGAGAACAAAATATATCTTTCATAAATCTATGAAGGAAAAATAATTTCTTAGAATTAGAGTCTAAAAATAACTGAAAATCCCAAGGTTGATAGATTTGAATATATATCCCATAAAATATCAGTGGTAAACAAGAAAATAAAAAGAAAGTTAAAACAACATGATGATTATTAACTTTTATATAGTGTGTATTGAGTTATGTTTTAAGTTAAAAAGGGAAACAATAGAATTCCACTTAGCATAGTGTCTGTGAGCATTAATAGAATGATATTCCAGGTATTAACCTTGAAAGTAATCATTGCCATATTTTCATAGAAAATCTAGAGAAGGTTATTGCTGTATTATACAATCCTTAATCCTGCCACTAACTTTGTTTACACTTGTAAATTTTCACTTTTGTATCAGTTTTTATTTTATACTGTCATATATTCTAAATAATGTTATTTACCTTAGAGGAATATGGCTCTAATTGTTACTTTTAAAAAACTAGTTAAGTAAGTCTCAAATTTAGTGTCAGAAAACTTCCACTTCCCACAAGGTTTTGATTTGACAAGTTTGGAATGTTTCAGAAACTTGATATGTTAACAAGCACTTTCAGGTCATTTTGATGCAAGAGGTTACGGTCAACTGTCTGGAACAATTTCTTTTGGCTTTGACTTTATGTAGAGTGGATTTCAAACTTGGAAAAGTCAAAATTGAAAAAATATTTGGCATTCCCATAGATGGAGGGTTCATAAAGCAAGGATGACAATGGTGGTAGACAAGTAGGATTTACAAATATTATACAAATTGGGTTATTGAGGATCCAGTCCAAACTATAGTAATGTGCTCTTTTTCCAAAAGAAGGTAGGAAAAAATGCTACTCAGTGGAAACTACTCATTGGTCTATAGCTTGTCCTTCACGACTCATGGATTCTTGCCCATTTACCGCTATTGACCATTTGTGAAATGTAGATAACTGATGGAGTTCTATACTCTCTCCTGTCTGAAAGTGATTTGACTTTTTTCTCCCACACTCCCTCCACAAACTCAGGAAAAACCAATGTTATATCCATTTATAACTAATCTCAACATTTCTTAATTATGTGTAAATCTGCTGTTTTGACTTTTTCCTTGTTCATGCCATGACACCTGCTTGATCCCTTATTCGAGAAATATTTCTTTTAAAATGTGCTTATTCTTATATTTATATGACAGTCATGGTTGTATTTTTATGAACAGGAATACTATGCATGGTTCTTGCTTATCAGTGCGATTAAAACAGGAAACATTTATACACACACAATATGGCTCTGACATTCGTTGAACTGCCAAAAGACCTTATGAATAGTCTCTTTAGTCTTCATTCATTACTCAAATATAGCAATTGTGAATACCTATGCTCTTTTTAAGTCCAAACTATTCAAGTTATTATCAAGAGCAACTATTCATGTTTTCTTTTGGTCTCTAATTGTTGTAGCATGCAATTTCCAATAAGGCTATCATACCATGTGATTCAGAGAACCAGGCGCCATAACTTTTCCTTATCCTTTTCCATGTAGATACTGAAAAATCACCTCAACTGTCCATCTCTGCTGCACAACTGATAGTGCTAATGTTGTTCTCTCTACTTAACCACAGCTATGAGAATTCCACAAATTACACAGAAGATGCAGAAATGCTTATTTAATATTCTTCTCTATTGTATATCTGTCTTTTCCTTCAAATAATAACAAACAAATTTCAGCCATATTTTAGGGACCTATGCACATGGCATGTTTTAGTCAGCTAGGGCTGGACTCCTAAAGATAATAGTGTTCTTGCCAGTCTCAAGTTGGTATCTGTAAAAGTTACAGTAAATTGTACTAAATGCTGTTGCAGCCTTTTCAGCAGAAACATGCACTGTCAGCTCAATCTTACTAGATTCAGAAGGAAGCACTAAAATTGATCACATAAAGTCATTTTCTATCTAAAAAACAATGCTTGTCACACTGCAGGTTTTCAACTAGCCCACATTTTGGGAAGGTCTCAGAGGAAAAATAATGCATTTTCCCTGGAACCAGTGCGTTCCAATCAACTAAGTAGGAACATTTGTTATATAGTGAAAGCTTCTTCTCATTAGGCATCATTTAGCCATTTCTAAAACTGCTGAGATCAGAGTCACTCTCCACTAGAGGACACTCTCGAATTTTAAGAAAAAATAACTTTTTAAATATCAGATGACAATTTCTCCCCTAATGAAAGAGCATCAGCACCCAGAGATCTTACATGTTACAATTAAGAAAAACTGACGGTTTTTCTTTTTTTTTTTAAGAGAAAAAAGACACAGAAAGAAAAACAAAAAGCAAAAGAGACAAACAACAACAAATCAAATACAATTAAGAGTATAGGTTTACAAAACAACATGATAGGAATTTGATTATGGCTGTAATATTGCATAATGTTACCTTCAAAAGGGTTGTTTAGATTAACAGATATGGACATGTAAAATTGATCTAATCATATGAGTATTAACTGTTCTTTTAAAATAACTAATACATTTAGTAGCATAGTCATTTTAGCTATCTTATTTTATACAATGGAGTACTACTCGGCCATGAAGAAAGATTGCATTGAGACTTTTATAAATAAATGGACACGACTTGAGACCATACTCAGAAGTGAAATAAATCAAACTCACATGTGCAAAAACAACAAATTGCATGTCTTTTACCTTTTCCTTTCCTTTTTTCCCTCCTTTCCCAATTCCAATTACTTTCCCTCTTTGAGCAGTTACTTAGCTTTACACAGTATTTATTGTAGATTTTGGATCATATGTATACTTTTTCAGTTTCTTACACTAGGGAGACAATGTCTTTTACCTTTTCCTTTCCTTTTTTCCACCTTTCCCCATTCCAATTACTTTCCCTCTTTGAGCAGTTACTTAGCTTTACACAGTATTTATTGTAGATTTTGGATCATATATATATTTTTTCAGTTTCTTACACTAGGGAGACAATGTTGTATTTACACACGTGAGTTTGATTTATTTCACTTCTGAGTATGGTCTCAAGTTGTGTCTATTTATTTATAAAAGTCTCAATGCAATCTTTCTTTATGGCTGAGTAGTACTCCATTGTATAAAAATACCATATCTTCTTATCCATTTCTTGATTGATGGACACTTGGGCGGTTTCCAAGATTTGGCTATTACAAATTGTGTTGCTATAAACATGAATGCACATGTATCATTTTACTATGATGTTTTCAATTCCTCTGGGAAAATGCCCAAAAGTAAGATAGTTGGATCAGATGGAATATCTAATCATTGCTTTTTGAGGAATTTCCACACTGATTTCCACAGTGGTTGCACCAGTCTACACTCCCACCAACAGTGGAGAAGAGTTCTTTTTTCCACACAGCCCCTCCAGCATTTGTTATTGGTTGATTTCTTGAACTTGGCCATTCTTTCAGGAGTGAGATGAAATCTCAGGGTTGTTTTAATTTGCATTTCCCAAATGGCCATTGATGTTGAACACTTTTTCATACATTTATTTGCCATTTGTGTTTCTTCATCCGAGAAGTGCGTATTCATTTCAGATGCCCATTTTTGGATTGGGTCCTTGAATTTAGGGGGGATGATTTTTCTTATTCTTTATATGTTTTATATACAAATCTTTTGTCTGAGGGACAGTTGGTTAAGATATTTTCCCAATTCCTGGGTTTTCTTTTCACTCTGCTGAAGATTTTCTTTGTCATGTAAAAGCTTTTTAATAAAACATTATCCCAGTTGTTGATTCTGGGAAGTGTTTCCCATGCAGTTTGATTTTGTTCGTGAATTCTCTGCCTACCTCTATGTCTTCAAGATTTCTACCTACTTTGTCTTCCAGCAAACTTAGTGTCTCTGTTTTAATATTCAGATCTTTGATTCATTTTGAACTTAGTTTAGCGCATGGTGATAGATCTAGTTTTAGTTTTCAGCATATGGAAAACAGCACCACTTATTAAAGAGGCTTTTTTTTTCTATATTTCTTCCACTGTGCATGTTTGGCCTCTTTGTCAAAGATGAGGTGACTAAGTATGTTTGTAGTTGTGATAGTATCTTCTAATCTATTCCACTGATCTTCAGGTCTGTTTTTATTCTAGTACCATGCTAATTTTTATCACAGTAGCTTTGTAATATAACTTCGAATCAGGGATTGTGATGCCTCCTGCCTTGCCTTTGTTGCCCAGAATCGCCTTAGGTCAATTCTGATTCCAAGCCTGGCGTGGTGGTGCAGGCCTTTAATCCCAGCACTCGGGAGGCTGAGGTAGGAGGAGCATTGTGAGTTTGAGGCCAGCTTGGGCTACAACGCGAGCCCAAGGCCGGCCTGAGCTACATAGGGCGACCCTGCCTCAAAAACCTAGGGCTGGGAGTTTGGCTCAGTGGCTTAAGCACCTGTCCAGCAGGCCTGAGGCTGTCAGTTTGATTCCCAGTGCCGCCAAAAAAAAAAAAAAATATTCTGGTTCCAGATGAACTTTAGGGATGGTTTCTCTAGCTCTGTGAGGTACGCAAGTGGTATTTTGATTGGAATTGCATAAAATCTGTATAACATTTTTGGAAGAATGGCCATTTTCTCAATATTTGTTCTTCCTATCCATGAACAGGGAATATGTTTCCATTTTCTGAAATTCTCTTCAATTTTCTTTTTCAGAGTAATGTAATTTTCACTGTATAGATCTTTTACTTCTTTTGTTAGATTGATTCCTAAGTACTTCATTTTTTTGGATACTATAGTGAAGGGTGCTGTTTCCCTTAATTCTCTCTCCGTGAGTTTGTTGTTTGTGTACAAGAATGCTATTGATTTTTGAATGTTGACATTGTATGCAGCAACATTACTGAATTTGGTTATTACATCTAGAAGTTTTTCAATGGATTTTTGGGGGTCTTTTATATAGAACATCATACCGGGTTTGGGCTTGACTTGCTCTCCTTTTTTTAGAAGTTTGAGCTTCAATATTAGGTTGTTCATGTGTGTTCTTTCCATTTTTCTGATGTGGAAGTTAAGTGCTATAAATTTCCCTCTGAGGACTGCTTTCTTTGTATCTCATAGGTTCCAGTAATTTGTATTTGTATTTTTGTTAGATTTTTGATATTATTTAATTTCTTATTTATTTTTTTTCTGTGACCCATCGATTGTTTAGGAGAGTGTTATTTAATTTTCATCTGTTTATATGGTTCTTGTGGAGGTTTTTTCATTAATTTCCAATTTTATTGCCCTGTGATCTGATAATATGCATGGAATTATTTCAATTCCTTTGCATTTACTTAAGCATGTTCTCGGCACTAGTATATGTTCTATTTTAGAAAATGACCCATGTGCAGATGAGAAGAAAGTATATTTTGATGTTGTTGGGTGGAACACTCTGTACACATCTACTAGGTCCATTGGTTCACAAGTTTGATTCAGTTCTGTTATTTCTTTACTGATTTTTTGTTTGGCTGATCTGTCTCTTTCTGACAATGGGGTGTTAAGGTCCCCCATTTTAACTGTGTTATTGTTTATTTAGTTTTTCATGTCTATGAAGATTTGTCTTACATAGTTGGGTGCTCTCATATTTGGTGCATATATATTTATGATCATAATCTCTTTGTCTTCAAGTTTTCCCCTAACAAGTATGTAGTGACCTTCTTTATGTCCTTTGATCATTCTTGGTTTGAAGTTCACGTTGTCTGCAAGCAAAATAGCTACCCCTACTTTTTCCTGGGTTCCTGTTGCATGGAGTATTCTTTTCCATCCTTTCATTTTAAGTCTGTGAATTTCCTTTGGAGTTAATGTGTTTTTGTACACAGCATAGAGTTGCATTTTGTGCCTTAACCCACTTTGCAGTCTGTTTCTTTTTGTTAGTGAGTTGAGGCCTTTTATATTGATTGATATAACTGATATGTACAGACTTATCACTGTCATGTTATCTTTCTGTTGTTGGTTTTCTATGTTTTCTGTTTAATTGTTTGCCCTGCTTAGTGGTTTCCTTCTGCTGTTGTTCTTGGGATTGTAGTTATCTTTGTATATTTCTGGAATGTCTTTCAGTACTCTTTGTAGTGCTGGTTTGGTGGCCATGAATTTCTTAAGTTGTTCTTTGTCATGGAAGTATCTTATTTCTCCATCAATTTTTAAAGATATTTTTGTAGGATTCAACAATCTGGGTTGAAATTTGTTTTCTTTCAGGATTTGAAATACTTCACTCCAAGCTCTTCTTAATTTAAAGGTTTTTGTTGAGAAGTTCGCCATGATTCTCATAGGCTTTCCTTTGTAGGTAATCTATTTCTTTTCTCTGACAGCTTTTAGTATTCTGCTCTCATGCTGAATTTCTGATATCCTAGTTATTATATGTCTGGGTGCAGATTTATTTTGGTTATGTTTAATTGGGGTTCTGTATGCCTCATTTATGTTTATATCAGATTCTCTTCTCATGTTTGGAAAATTCTCTGCTATTATTTCTGCAAATAGTCTTCATAGGTCATTAGTATTGACCCCTGCTTTTTCATTGACACCTATCAACCTCTTGGCATCATCTTGCAGCTGTTGAATTGATGTTTCCTGGTTCCTTGCTATTTTTAAGAGATCTTTTGCTTCCTGATTGTAAGCTTCCATGCTGTCTTCAAGGTCTGAGAGTCTATCCTCCACTTCATTCAAGTTTTGCCAACTTTCAGTGGAATTTTGAATTCTTGAATATCCCTTTGAATCTGTTTCATGTATTCTAATTCTGTCTTATATTGTTCATTCAAAGTTTCCATCATTTTCTTACGTTCTATTTTTTATCTTTATCTTCTTTAGATACACACAGCATTTCTTTCATAATATTTGTCATTTCATTTTTTACCTGAGGGATTATTTCTGATCTGATTTCCTTTATAACTTCATGAAGTTGTTTCTTTACTTCAGTTGCTATCATTTCAGAAAGTTCAGTTCTGTGTTTCCAGTGTCTTCCCTTTCAGTGTCTCTTGGGTTTGTTCTCGATAGGCTGGAGGACTGAGAATGCATCCTGTTCTTTTGTTTTGTCATTTTCCTCTGGGATCTGTGTGGCTTGCCAGGTAACTTCCTGATGGATTGCACTGGAGCACTGCCCTCGGTAGAGCTTCAGTCCTCGAATATCCCCATGGCTAGCCATGGCTTACCCCCAAACTATGGTGTTGGAGGCTGGTGCTCTGTGGCCTTTGAGGTTTGCTGTGTTTTCCCTGATATACTTTGTTGGGTTGCCCTGGGACACTGGGCTGGGCACTGCTTGTATATTCCCTGCAGCTAGCAGTAGCACACCCCCAGAGCATGTTGCTGCCGTGGCCTAGAGCCTGGTTAAGTGGAGTTCAGAACCTCCACAAGCCAGATGGCTAACAGAGACACACACCTCAGGGGTGGCACCGGGACCTTGTGCCTGACTGGGTGGAGTTCAGAGCCTCCAGGACCCAGGTGGCTAGGTGGAGCTCATCCCCAGTGTGTGGCACCACCACGACTTTGCGTCTGACTATGAGGAGTTCAGAGCCTCTGGAGTATGGGCCTAGCAAGAGCACACCCTTGGCATATGGTTCTGGGGCCTTGCTCCTTGCTGGGCAGTGTTCAGAACCTCCAGGACCTGCCAAGTGACTAGCTGGGCTGCAGTCCTGAACTAGGGAGCTGGGGCCTTGTGCTCTGATGGGAGTCACTCAAGTTTTCCAATACCCTTTGAATGTGCTGTTCACTCCTAATGAGTGGCTCTGGGACTCTGAACTGGGCTGGGCTCAGTCCCTCTGTGTCCTGTGAGGCTGACTGCACGTTCCTCTGATGGATTGAACTGGGAAGTTGGGCTGGACAGAGCTTAGATTCTCTGTGCAGCTAGTGAGGACGCACTCCTGGAGTGTGGTGCTGGGGCCTTATGCCCGACTGGGTGGAGTTTAGAACTTCTAAGACCCAGGGGGCCAGGTGGAGCGCATCCCTGAAGTGTGGCACCTCCAGGACCTTGCATCTGGTTTGAGGAGTTCAGACCCTCTGGAGCATGGGCCTTTTTTTCTTAAATAAGATATTGTCTACTAGTGGGATTTTAATTTCATTTGCAGCATTAATCATATACATTAAAATTAGTCTATGGTCATTGTAATACTGTTTTGCCAAAGACTTCTAATATAAGCAAAAAGCAAAGTAGTTTAAAAAACATGTTTATCTTTTGTCACTAGTTACAAGGAATGATTCTTTTTCTAGAGAACTTTATTCAAAAATAAAACAAGAATCTGTCTTTCTCCCTCTCTGTCTCTCTTTTATGTCTCTCTCTGTCTCTCTCTCTGTGTCTCCCTCTGTCTGTCTCTCTGCCTGTCTATCTGCCTGTCTGTCTGTCTCTCTTTCTCTCTCTCTCTCTCTCTCTCTCTCTCTCTCACACACACATATGCACACACACACACATGTACTCCAAAAAAATAAAAGTTCCTTTCAAACTGCCACAAGGCATTTTACCTAAGTAAGTTCTAAGTAACTATGGCTGGAAATAATTGTCAGTATAAACCACAGATTGTTCTGAAATCAGAGATTTATGTAAGAACACTGAAAAGAAAGGAAAAGTAATGGAGGGAGTAGGTTATATCAGGTTCACTGATGAGGATGTTATTCCTGAAAGATCAAACATCAAGTGCTCAAATTTCAAGGAAGCAAAATTGCAAGAGAAAAGTAAGATGCACAGTTTTAAATTTGCCAACCATAATTCAGATCTAATGTCAGATTTCTTTATGAAAATGGGTTTATGCCACTTTACTGCATATTTCTGTAGCTTTTAAAAACAAAGCAACACAGTTGACTGACAATAGACTGTAGGACATTTTAAGTAAACACAAATAACATTGAGTTAAGTAAGTTAATGCATGTTCATTCCCAGGAAATAACTTTGCTCAAAAGTGCTAATCAAAAGCTATTTTTGATTGATGATAGAAAGGAGGAATTAGGGAAAATTTTGCCACTGAGTGAAGCAGTGGAGGGAATAGGTGACTACAGTTTCATTTTCTGATAAATGTGACAGAACTGCATATAACTTTATTATTTCTAAATTTATTTCATGTCATCCACAACGTAGACAATTTTTATTGCAGATAGGTTTTTATTGTAGAGTAATGGTTGTCTTGCAATTATTGTGATTATCTCTTGATAATAAATCTTTATTTTTTGTTCTTTTAATTGCATTGTTAACATAGTAAATCCATTCTTGACTCCTTCAATCCTTATGTTACTTTTAATCCTTCTGGAGTCTCCAAGTATCTTTCAGTCATTTAAAAACCAGAGAAAGCATTTATCTGTAGTCAACAATCAGTAATTATTTAGGTTAATAATTTAGGCTTCAGTTTCATAACCAATTGAAGCAAGAAAAAACAGATGAATAGGAGGATGAAAAGGAGATAGGGTGAACGAATAATAAAAAGGGAAGAGAAAAGAACATGTACGGTGATGAACAATATTGGACTACCACATCAGTTTATTCAAGTACAAGTTGTCACCATTGTTATATGTAAGTTTTATGGGTTTTCATTCTCTTGAACAGATCCTGTCCACACACTGCATTAACCTTTCTTTTCTTTTCTTTGCTCCTCCTCCTGTCTCTCCCTCTCTCCATTTCCTTCCTTCCTTCCTTCCTTAATTCCTTCCTTCCTTCCTCCTTTCTTTCTTGTTTCTTTCTTTTGTTTTTGCTTAAACTGGTATCTCCAGAACCTGCTTGATTCTTATTGGGACACATACCACTAGAAAACGAAAACTCTTTTAGTAGTAAAGTCCCTAAATTTTTATTGAAGTACATAGGTATTCTGTTATAGATTACATTTCTTAGCTTTTATTGCAGCTTGATGTGACCATGTAATTTTGTTCTGCTGTTGCTGCTGTTGTTTTGGTTTTTGAGACACGGTCTTGCTCTGCAGTCCAGGCTAGCCCTGAAGTCACTATGTAGCCACGGATGGCCTTGGACTTGTGGTGATTCTCCTGACTCAGCCTTCCAAGTGTTGGCATTAAAGGCATGTATCTCCATGCCGAGCCCATGGTCATGTGATTTTGATTAGACTAATGAGTTGAAGGAAGGAGCAGTATTTCCAACTTTCTGGAGATTTCCTTCATAATGATGTTGCATGTCTTAAGTTTCATCTTCCTCTTTCCTGTAGACTGGAAAGATGTGTCCACATATATAAAGATAAAACAGTGGAGTAACAAGATATATTCCCAAATGACTTGATGAAACAGAGTCACCCACCCGGTAGGGACTGATCCCTTATGGGCTATTAAGTGAGAGTAATATTCTGCTAATTTACTGAAGGTGTTGTATTTAGGTGTGTCCCTGTTATCTGTTACAGCCTGCACCCATAAAAGTCTCAAAAATCTACTTTTTTCACTCTGTCTCATAAGATGCGATCATGACTGTGAGTTTGACCCATGGTAATGTAGACCAAAACCATAGTTATCTTCTTCTCATCTAGTAATTTCTCAGAGTAACTATGTACAATGCGTAGGAACAGAAAAAATAAGCATCCCTTTGAATAAAGAAAGCATGAAATTACGAAGAGTCTCCTTTTTTAAAAGGACATTAGCTTTGATTAGAAGAAAGCTAAAATACATTTAGTTAGACTTTGGTTCATTTAGGGGCAACACAGTTACATAGTATCCATTCTAAAATACATGAAGCACTGTGTAACATAGAAAGGATTTTTTAAAATGTGGACAGATTGGGCTAAAAAGGCAACTCTAGTTCACTTTGCATTTGGCTATATTGTGCTTTTTTTTTTTTTAGCCGGGTTCAAACTCATGACCTTGCACTTGCTAGGCAGGTGCTTACACTGCTGAGCTAAATCCCCAGCCCTATATCGTGTATTGTCATTAGACACTCTTTCCTCAGTTTCTGCACACTGGATGGTTTAAGAGATAACTAACATATGCACCAAGCCTGCTTTTCTTATGTTTTTAAATACAGTTCGTAATTCTTAGTTCTGTTGGCTTTCAAAGCTCAAGAAATATTCTTTAGGAACTTTTATGCTCTTATACAGTTTGGACAGTGTGGGACATGATAGTAGCTGGTGCATGTTGTTCATGATTTAATATGTACATGAGTGCTGAGTGAACTCATTGTATTGTTTTTTTTTTTTTCTTTCCTGACTTGAAGGGCTTTTATTTTTCACCAGTACTAGCAGTATTCAGTGTAACTGGTGATGTTTTAGACAGTGGGTTGCTCTGCTTGTCTCCCCTCCATGTGGTTTAGTAAAATGCTTCTGACAGCTCCTGAGCCTAAAATACACCATGACTTTTTTTTTTCACATTCAGTCAGAGAGGTGGTAGCAGTTTCAACTGTCATGGAAGTAGTTTGAACAATTGAAGTTCAAAAATGGGAGGAAATTTTCTGTGCTGAGTTAATCAGGAAGTTTCAGAAGTTGGTAGCTTTCGTAGATACTTTCAGTCCTCAAAAATTTTCACTGTTATTTTCATTTTTTGGTTTATGACTAGAGCTATTTTTCTCAATTCTTTTCATTTTTGAGAAAGACACATTATTTCTTTTTGCAAACTATATCTTCCATCTTAGTCCATTCTGCTACTGGTGTCTTTAAAATCTTTTGAAAGTAACCTTTCTATTCTATCTTTTATCCCTCTTTCCTGATCAAAGAACTACAGGTGCAGTAGACTTTTTCATCCTACGCTTAAAAGTAGTTTGATTATATCTAAGTATGTGGTTTCTTGAAAAGTTCTGACATTCCTCAAAATGCTTTCTTGTCTTTGGGGGTTCATCATCTTACTTTCCATGAGTTTTTATTCCCTTATGATATCTTTGCTCATGGTCTTTATATTAACACAATATCTCATTAGGTCATGTATATGTATTCCTTCTCCCAATTAGAAAAAATAATTGATTACCTCTTCTATGAGTGATTGGGGAGTTTTTCACATGTTTTAAAAATCACAACTGCTGGCTGGGGAGTTAGCTCAGCAGCATAAGCGCCTGCCTGGCAGGTGCAAGGCTGTGAATTCGATCTCTGGAACGCCCCCCCCAAAAAAAATTCACAATTGCCTTATGTGAATCTTATAAGACACTGATCTAGAAGGTTTATAACTCTCAAGATGCCTTCAATAAGAGATTATAAAGTACTTCTGAAACTTTCCAGCATTATCATTTGAGAATATCATCACTTCATTCTTACCTAAGTGCATGATTCTCTCAAGTCCATTTTTTGTACCCATCACTATTATTACTATCTGTGATTTTTATTGATCTTTTAATACTAGTAACTCTAAGTGGAAAACTTAAGAAGTAAATTAAAATAACTGAGTTTCCTTTCTTTTAAGACAATGTTCACTTTTATTATTGCATAAAGATGAAGATGAATACTTTCCCCAGCATACTAATGGAGTCACATTATTGCCTTTCATGTACGAACATATTAATAAACTTGCCTTTCCTCCCAATACTTGATTTTCATGGACAATACCCTTTAATATATTTGATCCATTTAAGTAGAATGTAAGAATTCATTCTAGTTTTCCAGAAAAAAATAGAAACTTCCATACAGCCTAAGATGAAGGAGTGAATGTATTCATTTACTTATATCTGAATATGTTTTATAGCATTTTAACACCTGGTGCTGTTGGAATACCTCATGCTAAAAGGGGAATGGTAAATGTTGTTGATGGTATGTGTGCTCTGACTCAAATATCATCTAGGATTAATGAAAATACTCATTGATCTAATCAACCTGATAAATTTGTTCAATTGTTTAAAATCACACTCATCACATTGTAAAAACACAGTTACAGCAAAAATTAAGAAAAAATGAACAAAGCCAGTAAACATAATCAGACTTTTGCGAGGAGAATATCTAGTCATTTTAAAGTTGTAATTCTGAAAAATTGCTTACTTAGTACTTTCTTTACCTACAAATGTCTCAAGTTTATCCTTATGACTGAGTAGTATTCCACTGTATATAAATACCACATTTTCTTTATCTATGCATATTATAATGGGCATATAGGCAAGTTCTAAGATTTAGCTCTTATAAATTGTGCCGCTACAAACATGAGTATTCATGTATCCTGTAATATGATCTCTTTAACTCTTTTGGGAAGATACCTAAAAGAGGAAGAGCTGGGTCAAATAGTATGCACTATTTCTCATTCTGTAGATTATCTACTCACTCTGTTGTTTCCTTTGCTGTGCAAAAGCTTTTAAATTTCATTTGACCCCATTTGTTGATCCTCAGTAGTAGCTTTTTGTGCCATTGGGTTTCTGTTTGAAAAGTTCCTGCCTTCAACTATATCCTCAACAGTTATGTATGTCATATATGTTATGCATATCTTTATTTGCTAAAATTTGCATAATATAAAATTCTTGCTTTCATAATTTTGGAAACAATAAAGCCATATCTTCAAAATGTCACCATAAATTCTCCACTGATGTAGCACAGCAGAGCATGCATTATCTTCATCTGATAATCTCTTTTCTCCAACAATCTGGAGTCATACTAAAGTTTTTGGAGAAACAATTTTTCCTCAGTTAAGATCAGCCCTGTATCGCTAAGTATGCTTAGAAAAATGTAGTGTTGTAGACTACGGATCAGTGATACTCTATGAGAGTATAGTGTTAGCAGCCTATATTAGAAGAAATATCTTGCTCATCCATGGTTAAGAAATGTGGGTTTCGTCGACACATATTAAAAAATTTAAATCAGCTTTATGTTTGTTTTTAGGTTAGTTTCTTTTTTCCATCAGCGTCTTATTCCAAAAATACTTCATGTTCCTTTGAACCCCTTCCACTTAGACTTTTGATAACAATAAATTCAGTTAAAAACTATAGCAATACCCCCATTTTTAAGGCAGTCCAAGAAGAGATATAAACAGTATTCATGCTCTCTACTAAATTTAAGCAAACATTGTCACTTCTATTGGCTTAACTTTTCTCAGAAAATTTCCAGAGAAACTTTAATTCTCACTGTAATGATTGAAATCACTCATTGTAGAAAAATGTTGCCTGAAAAAATAGCAGAAAATAAGAATTTCCTTTCAATATTAAGAATGACTGTTTGGGATGGGAAGTAGTAGAGAGTTAAGTTGATGCATTATTTCCTAATCTTTTTGTTTATCTAATATGGATACCTGCATATGAAAAAATATCTTCAGACAAATTGAAATTGCAAACAAACTGATTTTTGTAGTTCTATCTTCAGGTTTCTACATCACTTTGTTAATTTGTCTTTCAAGTACCAGTACTTTCAAAAAAACATAAGGATTACCCAGACCCTTTACTCTAGCAGTCACCATGGCTTATTTTATCTGAAAGAGCACATAATGTTGGATTTGTAACTTGCCTATTTGGCTTGGTTGAACTCCATTTCCCAGAATTCCCTCTACTTATATGTGTTCAGTTACAGTAGGCTGCAAAAGAAATTGTCACACTAACTGGAGGATGGAAAAAGGGTAGCAAACATTTGGTAATTTTGTGTGTGTGTGTGTGTGTGTGTGTGTATGCATGCACACACATTATTGATTACATGCCAATTTGCCTTATTAACATGAATCAACAGTTGTAGCTATAACTGTTATGTTTTCTCCCTGGATCTTCTTTCAGTGTTTCTGGCTCTTAGGCTGAGGCCGGAATCCTATTTGCTCCTTCTTATTGCAAAGGTCAGAGACAGCATAGTTTTCAGTTGATCCAAGTGTAATTTTTTTGTTGTTGTTGTTGCCAAGAATTGAACTCAGGGCCTCATGCTTGCCAAGCAAGTGCTGTATTGCTGAACTATAGCCCTGGCCCTAACCAAGTGGAATTTAAGCCTGCTCATAACCTTCCCACCTGACTGCTTCCTTATGGACTTCAGGCTTCAGCATTAGATGCAGGGACAACCTTATAGAGACTGCTTATAATCATGTAAACCAATTCCCTTAATAAAAATGTGCATTTATAAATTTATATATGAATATACACACATACATTTGTATGTACATTATACGCACAATAGGACTTATATGTAATACCCTATTGTTCTACTCCTTGATATTCATGATAGGTGAAAGTTACCACTCTCTTCTCCCTGGTTTGTTGTCTCATTCTCTCAATGGATTTTCTCCTAAGATTAGGAAGAAAATGGCTTTATCATTTTCTAGTTAAACTATTAACTTGCAATGCATAAAACACCATATATGAGATGCTAAATAATGAGCTTCTTTCCCATTTTATCTCCCAATCCTTTCCCTGAACATATACAATATGAGATCCTCATTTTTCACTACAATTTGATTTCCACTGAAATCCATTTGACTGAAACTGATTTCTAGTTTGAGTGGTTACATTTTTATTTTCCCATATCTTTCTTCATCTTTTATGGCTTGCCCACATCTCTTTTGGCAACTTTTTCTGTTGGCTTTCTTGAAACAACCGCCCAATCTCTTTGGAAGGTATTCCTCTCATGCCCCTTAGATATACTGGCTGTGTCTTTTTAACTTTCTTCTCAAACTGTACATGTTCATATATATGAATGACTTTGACAACATTACCATATTCTCCTGACCTTCAAATGTAAGCCTTCTAAGCCTCTCTCTTGTATACACAACTCCCTATAAATAGCCCACAACCATCATAATTCAATGTCAGCAGTTTGATTAGTCTTTTTGGCCCCCAAATTGCTCATCATTCTGATTTCTTCTCAATAAATACTTACTTGGAAGTGAAAGTTTAAATAAATATGTTGAGAATAGATAATTCTCAGTTATTAAATTCTCACCTATTAAATTAGTGAACTAATTTACACATAATAGTCTTTTTCAAATTATGTGAAAAAGATACCTCAATGAACAATACTCATCCTCCCAATAACTTCTATTTTCCTTATACCAAATCAGTCTTAAATATTATGGAGAGTTACAGACACTCTCAACAATCAATGAAAAGTAGTCACCTTGTCCCCCCATCCCAAGGAAATATTTCATGCTCATACAATTTTAAGGTCCCTTGAAATTTATTCATAGACCCCAGAATCCTGGGTTAAGAATCTATGATGAGAATAAATATGATAGTACAAAATATTAATTATTCTCATTATACATGAATTATATCTCTACAGGAAAGTGTTGGGAGATTCATGTTTCTTTTGGGTACCTTTTCTTATCTGAGTTAATAGAAATAAAAACATTCTAGATGGTTTTTTTTGTCAACTCTATTGGAATTCTACTGATTGTTTAACTGGGATTTTTGAAAAGAAAATAAGTAAACTACTTAGTGAAAAATAATGAAGTACTAGTGCTATGGTTTAGATTTTAAATGTCCTCCAAAGCCTCATGCATTTGGAAAGTGATTGGGTTCTGAGGACTATAGCTAGCTTGCTGTTTGGACACGGTGTCTGCTCTGAAGAGGGTAGTCACTAGGGGCGTGACCTAGAAGCATATCTCCCATCCAGAATTCTCCTTTTAATTTCTGCTTCCTGGCTGCCATGTGGCAAACAGCTTTCCTCCACTAGGTCTTTCCACCTTGCCTTACTGCCTTGGAGCTGGCTGACTATGAAAAGAAACTTCTAAAAACAGGAAACCTAATAAAAATTCTCACCCTCTAAATTGTGGGTACTGGATATTCTATCTCAGGATACAGAGAGAAAACTAGAACTTTTGAAAGAGTAACTGAACTAATAATGTTTTATCTGGTAGCAATAATGCAGTAAAATTTTTAAATGAAATAAGCTATTTCATTTAAAATATCAAACTGTTTATGAGGTTTTATTGTCACTATACTTAAATGGAATTTTGTCAGTATTTTTAAAGCTGATTCTACCTGCTAATAATATCAAGAACATCCTTTCTGTATTAAGGCACTGGCCATTTCATCTGAATTTGCAAACATTCTTTATTCAGGTGATGACATCATGATATGCTTTTAGAAACATGTCAATTTTATGAACATTTGTTGAATATCAATTGTCTTACCAGGAAATGGAAATACTAAGATCTGTTTTAAATCACTGTTCTGCATAAACTGTCTCTGCCATGAAGTATTTACTATTCTTTGTAAGACAAAATGTAGTCCTGTAATGGAAGGCAATATAAGAGCAAAAAATAGTCATAATAGAACTTGAATGAAAAATCACCAAAGCAGCAAGATATGTATTTGAGACTGGAAATCTGAAATTGACTTCACTGTAATTATGTTCTCTCCACATTCCAGAATAAGAAGGGCCATTGGGACATATTCATAACCTCTTTCTTAAATATGTCTGTCTTTCAACCAATTAACACCTACACTGATGCATTAATGAGCAATTAATTGGTTGGCACAGGCATATGGATGAATATTGCAGCAGGGAATCCCCCTAGCTGTGTCTATCCATGGAGAGCAAGGTCTGAAATCAGTAATGAAAGAAGGAATTTTTGGAAACTTGTCACTTTAGTAATGAAAAAACAATGTCTCCAGCTGCTATCAGTATACTATAATGTTTTCTCCAAAAATATTTCCCACAAATATTTTCTTTTTGCAATCCATAGCAAAAACCATGAAAATTTCTTTAAATAACTATTTGTATATACATATATATGAGTGTAAGTACATATATATATATATATATTTAATTGTACCGAGGAATATTATTCAACCTGTAACCACAAATGGCAGACCAAAATGATTCATGGTAACACCAGTTAACAGTCCACTCTATTAAAATGCGCATTCAGATTATCAGAAAACACATAATTTAAACTGAACATAGTGATTTTTGTAGTACACCATTGTGTATAAACACCATATTTTCTTTATCTATTCATTTATTGATCGAGACATAGTATGCTTCCAAGATTTAGCTACTATGAGCTGCACTAGTGTAAGCATAGGTTTGCACAGAACACTGAGATATGATGTCCTTAATTCTTTGGGGAATATATCTAGAAGAAAAATAACTGGATTAAATAGAATTTCTATTTTTAGTTTTTTAAAGAATCTTCATTCTGATTTCCATAGCAGTGGTATTAACCTTATAAGAAAAATGAACTTGAGTCATTTGTAGTGAAATGAATGAACTTTGATACCATGTTAATTAAAATAACTCAGACACACAAGCTTAAATATCATATGGCTTCTGTTATATGAAAAAATATATGCAGGGATACCTCGGTTTATGAACTTAATTTGTTCTATGATTTTTGAGAAAGATGGCCATTGATGTGTATGCCACCTGATACAGAATTTGCAAACAGAAACCAACTTTTGCCAAACACTTGTTCGCAAATCAGATTGTTTGCAAACAAAGGCATTCATGAACTGAGGTACCACTGTGTGCATGAATGTGTAGATAGACAGATAGGTAGATAGATAGACAGATGGATAGATAGATATTGGGAAAAAAGAGACAGGTAAAACTACTGTAACTCAGTACAGACAGTGTTGATGTTTCTAACAGTGTATCTTGACTGAGTACCAATTGTTTTACATGTTTTATTTGTTCTTTGGACTATTCATCTGGTTTTCAAACTTTGTATATGATAATTAACTTTATAAGGTATTACAAAATAAATAAATAAATTTGAGGTGGGAAAAATAAAAGGGTAGGACTGGAGGGAAGGGGAAAAATAATTGAAATGTGTTATGGACATGTACCTACTCCCTAGGGTGAATGTAATCATTATGCATTGCATTGCAAGCATGTACTAATAAAAGAAAAAAAGAGAAAAAGAAAAAGTTCTTAGTTATGAGGGAGTTCTGAAACTGACTTTTGTGTTATAGACATTAACTTGTAATCACTATATTAAACATAAATATAGTGTCTGGAATCTACACCTTTAAGTCAATTAAATCTATGTCCTAAAAGAGGTGTCTCATTTATTTTCTCCTTGACCTTAAGAAAGCTATGTCACTTGACCACTCTGATATATTAATTTTCTCGTGCAAAACTGGGTGTAAAATATTTAAGTCCTAGGTTTGTCATAAGGATTAAATGCATGAACAAGGTATGTAGAACACTAAAAACACTGTAAATTAGCACAGAAAAAATGATTAACAAGTGGTGACAATAATGGCATATGAGTCAAAGCACACATTCCTGATTTATATAATGTCTACTGGGTGCCAAACTGAAAAGTATTTTATAGTGAAACAGAATGAGTCTTTTGCTAACAAGAATGTTCTTACTGTTAATATTTTCACATTATATTTTTATACACCCAAGGTATTCTGACTTAACAGCTTGTGTCCTGTTTCCCTTCATTCTATATTAGTCTCCACAAGCACTGGTGAACCATGCTTAACTCAAGACTGAAGTATTCAAAAGGGTGAAAATACAAGGGTTATCCATTCAAGTAAGAGCACTCTAATGCTCTGTTGTGCCTTTGTGATTTCATCTTGATACACAACCTCTCTTCACATCCTTTATACTCTTTCCCCCTTTTTAATCTTCTCTTCAAGTTTGCATCTTCCCTGCCATTCCAGGGCAAAACAGGTTTTTAAAATTAGACTCAATACAGCCCATCCAGAAATACTTTCTCTAGTACATCTGTTATTTTTCTTCGTCATTTTCTAAAGTGGTCAGGCAGCTGCTATGGTTTCGGTGTGGTTCGAGTGTCCTTGCTAAGGATTCATTATGATTGGAAACTTGGTCCACACATTGGCAGTATTGGGAGGTGCTACAACTCTTGGGTGATGGGTCATAGTGGGAGGTCCTTAGGTTACTGGAGTGTGTAATCGAAGTGGATTGGGGGATCTGAAGTTTTCTCTCTGCTCCTAGGTTAAGATGTAATCACTTGCTTGTTCCCACTGCTCAATTTGCTGTTGGTCTCTGCCATGGTGTGATAGAGCCAAAAACTAAGCTAATGTCAATGCCATGCCTTTTTATCTCCACAACTGAAAGCTAATAAACCTCTTTATTTCATCACTAGCCTACTAAATAGTTTGTTTGTAGTAACATAAAGTTGCCTAATACACAAGTCCTTACTATATCCTCCAAGTACTTTCTAAATCCAAACCACTTATTCAAGTTCATTTTATCTCTTTGTCTATTCACCAGACTCTAAAGTTATTTAAAAACTATGATTGCTTCTATATAAATATTTGTGAACTATACACCCTCATTTTAGATTCAAAGACTCCAAGGACATTATAAGTGATAGTCTAAAATTTTTCTGACGTTAAATACATAAGAAAACACCAAATAGTTTTCTTTGAATTGTCAGGGTTAACTTTATATTCACCCACATACAAATAAACAGACAAGAAAAAAAACAAAAATTTTCAAAGGTAGAGATTATGAAACATGGTTCTATTTTAGGAACCATTTGTAGAAGCATATTCTTCTCAACATTGACGAAGTAAATTTGCACACCTGAGTGAGAGTTTCTAAGGCAAGTAAAGTTGGAACCAAATCAAGCCAATTATGGTAAACATCATTTGACTGAGAAAAGAATACTAAACCTAATATTTAATCAAAACCACAATATATTTAACACTTTTGGAACCTATGAGCACTATGTCAGTAAAAATGTTCATAATTTTGCTCAATGGACTATCTCCTAACATTAGGTTTAAAATCTGTTAGTGCATGAGGTACAAGTAAAATTGTCATACAAAGTGTATGCATAATGAACTCGTTGAAATGGTATTAATAACCACAATTAATGGAAGAATCTTTCAAATCTTCCTGGACTGTAGATTAAAGTATTTTAAGCCAAATTACACTGGTATTCTACATTTCTCCTTTATACATTTTTTTAAAGTGACAGTGGAGACTAATGGTGATTACAATTAGAACCTGCTGATGGTCATTTGAAAAACTGGAAGGATCATCATCAATTAAGGAAAAGCCTGAAAGCACAGGCCCTCTTAGGAGAATAGAAATCTGACCTAAAACAAAGGTCTGTATTTTATTCTCAGGCTGGTATTTCTATACTGTTCTTAATGATTTAATTTGAATACCTAATAAAAAGGAAACTTGAAGTGATAGGAACACAAGACACATTGTGCCTAAGAAGACCAATTGCAAATGTAAAGGGTGGGGACCCGTTTACCAGGATAGACTGGAGATTAGGCTGCACTACTGCTCCTGAATGCAGCACATAGGATCAGTGAACTGAGAAAAGGGCTTTCAAATCTGACTGTGAATTAAGATAGCTCAAAAACTAAGCGTTTCTTTGCTTAGGAAGCTTTCCCGAAGACTCGTCTGCATGGCAGATTTGGGGAACTCTGCATTTTATCTGCTGAGAGAGAAGAATAATTGAGGATACTAAATGTAGTGTGTGTATGTGGGGGGGGGTTGCCTTCAGAGTGAACACAATGTCTGACTCCACCAGAACCTGGATTATTCTGAGAGATCAGAAGGATTATATTGTTTTGGAGATCCAGATGCTTAGAGATTGTGTCCTAGACACTAACCTATGAGTAGAACCTATAGAAAAGCAATGCATTAGAATCCCAGGATAGCTAAAACAAAGTAAATTGTGATAAGCCTTGAATTTTGAGTGGGAGGAGTTGTGAAGTGGTACTGTATAAATTAGTCCCCTACATTTTGGAAAATAGGCATCTTCTCTGAAGAGTATTCAAATGTTGTTAACATAATTGGGATTAAATCACCATCTTTTTTCCTTGAGAAGAATAAGCTTGATGAAAGCAGTAGGGACTCTTACCTCATATTAGTTACAATTAGGTTTTTGGTCAGTCCTTCCAAAGAAAGCATTCTCTTATTGAAACTGTTCTTCCCCTTCCATACCTTAGTTTCTGCAGCCTGGCTGCAGTGGTAAGAAACAGTTAAAGTGAAATTACAAAACAGAGTGAGTGGACTGGGATTACATTTTGCAACCATTGCTAATTTCTGCATCTTAGTTTCCATGGACACTGACTGTTTTAAACTTATGGTCTCACTCACAGGTACAAGTTTTTCCAGCTGCGATTGCAGAAGCTGCTGCACTTAACTGTGAGGTTGTGTGGTCCCAAGCTATGGCCTTGAGTGATTTATAGTGGGAATAAATTTAACTATTAAAGGGAATAGACTGGCAGAATACAAAAAAAATGCATATTTCAAGTGTTATAAGCAAAGTAACTGGTCATGGTTCAATTTACCTTCATCTTTAATACTCTTATTCTCCACTCATATAAGAGTTTCTTTGAAATTAAGTGATACATGGTATATAAATACATACATTCATCATGCAGTATATGCAGTGCATGTATATATGTATACCATATATATGCTTAATCAGATGGCCGTGGTAAAAAAAATCTTACAACTTTTAGAAAGGGTATAAGATGACGAGAAAAGAATTTCTATTCATAGTTCACACTTACTTTTCTTTCTCCAAAAGTAACCACAGAAACAGTTTCTTTAGTGTGTTTCATAGTGATGCATATATATATGCATTATAATAACATATAAACATATGTATGCACATTGCCTATCTATGTACATTGTCTCCATATGTGTAGAGAAATATTACTGCATACATATACATGGACATTTAAAGAGCACAAGTAAAATTACATCAGTACAAGTAGTTCTACTTTTGTCTTGTAATAGCTACAGAGTTTTGCAATACATGTATTACAATTTAACCACTTCATATTTAAGGGCATTTTTATTTTTTGTTCCTATTGTTACAAAATAATCTGCTCTAAATGTCACTAAATAGACATATTTATAGTAAATTTTAAATCGTATATCATATTTTGAAATGTGTAATGAATAAAAATAACAACTTTGAAGTATAAATTTCAGACTGGTGAAAACATACGAGGCAAATGAAAAAGAACAATATGAAATTATGAAATGTTGTGGTATACATAAACCTTTCAAACTATTTCAAACTTTTCAGGTTGCATTTAATTTCTTATTTCAGATATGAATTTTAATTTGGTGATACAAATGAGTCAACACTTTAGTATCTGGCACATACAAAAGCATTAACCTATACTCCATGAAACAATCATTCTTGCAATGCATTTTAAAATCAACTGTACATATTTAGAAAAAAATTATGATGTTTTCTTTCTTCGCATTTAACAAAGATCAGTTAATAGAGAAAGGCAAAAAATTGTATTTGAAAGTATATTTTTGAAGAATAAATTATTATTATTATTATTATTGTTATCATTTGAGACAGGGTCTCACTATCAAGTTGAGGTTGGCCTGCAAATCACTATGAAGCCCAGGCTGACCTTGAGCTACAAGTGATCCTCCTGCCTCTGGAGGGTTAATTATTGATAACAAGCAAAAAATTGATTAAAACTTAGAATATAGAGATGGTAGAATCGTTTTTAAACTGAAAACATTTAGTCCATTTGAAATGTAATATGCCTTCACATTCTGACACTAACAAGTGACAGTCTTAAAGTGATCAGGAACATTAGTAAAAAACAGGTTTCTAGATGTCAGCGAGTTTTATTGTTTACCTGTGGTTTTATTAATTCATAGATAATCTGGTTGTTTCATGAGTGTTTCTCAACATGAAAAATGACATTTGTGAAAACTTATGAAAAACTACTTAATGGAAATAGTCACTAAGAAAATTTTCATCAAGGTATACAATTTTTTAGTAAGCATAAAATTGACTGGAAATGTCACATGGCTATTTTACACTGAAAAGGTCACATCACAAAAGACAGTTGAAATACACTAGCCTTCCTTAGAAGTAATTCTCACCCCAAATTCTCCAGCTGATGCAGTATTCACAAAAGATACTTTTGACTTCTAGGAGCTCAACATGGTTTGGAAAATTGTAAATAATGAATGAAATTCTCAACCAGAATTAACATCTCTTATTGAAAATTGCTAGGTAAAACTGTGAATATCTGCATTATGTATGTCAACGTAATAATAGTTAAAACTGAAAATTGACTGCTGGACAGAGATTTTTTAATTTTTTTCTTTTTCTTTTCTTTTTTTTTTTTTTGCGGCACCAAGGATCAAACTCACAACCGTGTGCCTACCAGACAAGTGCTTAGAGTACTGAGCCAAAGTCCTGACTGTAGTCTTGTTGAGGCAGGTCGCACTATGTAGCTCAGGCTGGCCTTGCGCTCCCCTTGCCTTGAACTCACAACGCTCCTCCTACCTCAGCCTCAGGAGTGCTGGGATTAAAGGCCTGCGCCACCACTCCCGGCTTTAAAAGTTTTAATATTGAAAGAAGTGTAAAAATACCACACTGGCTCTACTGCTAGTGTGGTAACATGGGAAGGTAAAGAAACACACCTATAAATTGTTTTCAACATTGTAAATTCTGATGCATATAATCCAAGTCATAGATTGATTATCAATGCTAAATGTTTTATTCAAAAATATTAATGCTAAATATTTTATTCAAAAACAGTTGAATAATAATAAAAATAAATTTTGCTGAAAGTTTCCTGTTCTTAAAATCTGAGGAGATAACCTGTATTGATTTTGCTACAATATTTTTTTTCCTATTTTTATGGGTGGGAGTTGACAAGTTTGATTGGGCTATTTTCGTAATAACTGAGGAAATATTAATTTCTTCTCTAGGTATAATGAAGCATTTTTATATACAAATAAGACACAGATTTTGAGAGAGCAGCGATATTCATTGCATGATGGAAATTTCAGTTCATTGGTTGAGTTCAGCTGCATACAGGGTAAGCTAATCAAAAACATGTTTTCATAGATTTGCTTGGGACTCAACTAAAGATGTGAAATTAATACTGTAAATCATCAGAACAAGGATATAACATGGCTTCAGTAAGACCCTCATTTGAGTTGTATTTTATGGTTTACATTTTATATGATAAGTTTCTGCAACCCAATTACTTTAAGAACTACTATGATTAAATAAAATAAAATTTCTAGGCTCTGTTAGGTCTACTCCATAGTGCATTCAACTTTTGGTTTTAGTTATATCTAAATTTTATTCTGTGGATGATGATTATGGAAACATCACTATTATTATTTTAATCAGAAGTTGTCACCTAGATCTATTTTATCTTTCTTTTCAGGTGTCAGGGATTGAATTTAGGGACTTGCACGTACTAGGTAAGTGCTCTACCACTAACCTACATCCCCAGCCCCTGTTTTACCTTTTTAAAGCAACTGAAATATTTGTTGCTGTTACATTACTAGCAGTAACTTCACAATTGTTATTCTTAGAGATTTTCAATGGCATAATATGAAATTCTGTGCAAGTATCAATAATGGCTTTTTCTAAATTGGTTAGAATTCAATGCCTAAAGGGACAGCCTACGTTTTGCCCAAAGTTAGTATTGGTTTTCACTCAATAATCATCTTCATTAAGATAAATTTGATATGATCAAAATTTCTGTAATGGAGAAAGATTGAAGTGAATTAAAATAAACTCAGAGTACAGGAGGTTCTATAAGCCAGAGATTAATGTGAATAAATGATTACTTACTATTTATCTAATAAGAATCATAGCTAAATAAATTATTCCTCTTTAGGGAAAAATAATGACATACAAAGATTTATAGCAAAAAGTCAAAAGTTCTTACTTTTGCTGCCAGTATGCCAAATTTTTTGAATTAAGAACCACTTAGTTAAATCTATGACTGAGTTTACCTCTTTCAGACATTTTGCTAACTAAATCATGAGAATGCAATTGTTTTACGTGCCAAATTTTTCCATGTGTAAATTTCATTTATAATTTTTTGGTGATGTAACTATTAATTCTTTGAAATGGGCCTAAAACAGAATGTCAAGTCCATTCTTTCATCATTCAAAAGCAACCTCTTTAAATGTTAATAAGAGCAATTTAAAGTAACATTACTTACAGAACTACTGTTACTTATAAAACTTACAAATTAAAAAAAGTTTAAGAAATAATTTATATTGTGAGACCTCTTACAAATGATTGAATTTTTATAGCTATTTTTTCAATCAGTGGCTGAATATATTGGGGACCGGAGGTTTAGTTCAGTGGTAGAGTACTTGCCTAGCATGTGTATAGCCCTAGATTCAGTCCCAAGCACTGCTAATACAATGACTATATGCTTTTAATAGTTCATTTATTCATTGAATTCCATGTGGTGCTCTCAGTGCTTGAGATGTGTAAAAGACCAACGCAAATCTTTCAGTCTCCATAGGGCTTGTATCTTAGAGGAGTAGACAAGTGTAAACAATGCACAGAAGTTGCATAATAACATTCAAAAGTGAGGAGGCAGAGTGGCTGGCGAACAAGAAGCCCAGAGAAGCTGTCGTGGCATGAGCAATTCAAAAGAATCAAGATGTGGTTAGACATGAGATGGAGGGCTCACCTGAGTGTGGCCCTGTAGGCCTACTAAGGACTGCTGCTTGCAATGTAAAATAGGGTGCTGTGATGAAATTATGAGACGTGCTACATAACAAGGTGATAAAAGTTGATGAAATGAGAAATGGTTAAACGTGAATGATTTTCAAGTTAGATCTATCAGAAATTTTAGATGTGAACAAGGAGAGGAAAAAAAGTCGAGGATGATTCCTAAGTATTTGGTCTGGGCAATTGACCGATAAAGTTACTGTGCCTGTGACTGAAGAGGTTGTGAGTGGTACAAATATGCAGGAAAATATCAGGATCACTGTTTTAAATGTGAGTTTTGGGTGGCTATTCCAGTAGAAATGGATAGGTGATTGGATATGTAAGATTAAAGAATATCAGGCCTGGGTATGCACATTTAAAAATCACTGGCGGATAAACATGAGGCAATCGTCAGTGGTATGAGAGTAGAGCAGAGACCAAAGACTAAATAAATCCTGGTACACTGCAATACTTAGAGTTAGAGAGAAAAGAATGATCAGCAAAAAAGAGTGAATGGCTGTGGCTAGAGAAACAGGAGATAACCTAGGAGAGTGTGCTGGAAGCCATAGGAAAAGGAGAATCAGGGGGGAAGGAGTGGGTACTGTGTCCAATGCAGTTCTCAGGACAATATGAAAATGGCAAATTAGCAATTAAACTGAACAACATGGTAGTCACTTGAAATCATGTATTGTTCATTGCATATTATGCATAATGCAATACATGTCATATGTTTTATTTTTCATGTGGGGAATAACCTTAAAGAAAATAAATACATGCTTTGTGGCTAATGAATGCAATAAACTTGAATTAAGTGTTAATGGACAAAATATTAATCCTCTGAAATATAAGGTCCTTTAACATTTTTAATATCACTGAACATGGTTGAGAGATATCTTTTTACTGAATTCCTGCAATTAGATGAGTAGCTAAAAATGTTCTGCGGAATAAAGCTGAGAGCTGAGGAAGGGAAAGGATGGTTATTGCCCAAGTGCTCCACCCTATATCTTCCTTATTTAAAGACAATGCGATCTCATCACAGGTGTTGAATATAACATGGTTGAGTTCACAATGCAGTATTGAATTAGAAAATATTAACTGATCTTATTTAATTCTACCTCACATCGGAGACATGTCTTATCATACACAAGTCAGTTCCTAGGGAACTTGTGTTGCTGTAATGTGGCAGAAAAATGATTGCAATTATGAATTCATAGAAGGCTATAACAAATAGCTGAAATTTACTTTTCCCATTGACACAGGGAGGTCTAAAAAATTACATTGGTCCATTCTAAAATAGAAAAGTAGCCTTAAGGAAACTTAGTCATCTAACACTGAATGTCCATTGAATTCCTCCATGGGTACAGGGAAAATGGAAGAAGCAGTGTATATATGCAATCTGGAATTATTTTAGCATATAAAAGGATCTAGAGCAAGTTCAGTACAGTGATTTTTATGCTTTTCATGTACTTCTCTCTTCCTGTTAAAAATGTAATAAAATATTTCTCATGGGTATGGGTTTTATATGTCAAGTTTCTGCCTGAAACTAATTTTTATGACTGAATTACAAAGCCCTGAAAGCAGCATTTGGGCTGAAACTGCTGACAGCTCCATAGTTATCGTGGTGTTAATGATTAGACTATGAACATAAGGTTTTGTTCAGTAGCCAATGAATTTCACTATCCTAATAGAATGAACATTATAAAATAAGGAATATAATCAGCTTCATTATATTAGAAAGACAAGGGATAGAAACGTAATAAGTTCAGCACATTAGACTTCTACAAAGTACACATGTTTAGCAACATTTAGGTTATAAATGATAGAGGATAAACATTTTGAAAAAAGGACAAATGTGTGGTTCCTACTGTACTGAAAATTTCATCTGATTGACTTTAGTTTCACTTTTCTGGAATCACTGATCTATTTAAGTGATTTGAAAGTTCTGCAAGAGGTTTACTGATTATTCCCCTCTCATTGGATCACCACATTCTATTGGAGAACTCACAAAAATAAATCTTCAAACTATTGTATTTTCCATTAGGATCTAGTGATTTTAGCTTCTGAAAGACTATCATACAGGTCCAAATAATTGTGACTTATTATTGAACAATGGTGTGGTATAAGTTAAAATTTGTGTCAGAGAATTAATAAACTTTAATTTACATTAATTACATTACGCTGAGCATAAAAATAGATGAAGGATTAACAAACTGGGGCCAGTAGACTAAATTATACTGGCTGCTCCTTTTTGTAAATAAAGTTTTATCAGAACACAGCCAACTGCTTTATCACTATAAAGACATAGTTGAGTAGCTGTGGAAACCATTATATGACATGATTTGTGAAACCTCAAATAGCGCTGTCTGATACGTTACAGAAATTGTTCATTGATTCTTTTTTTAAGAAGTCTATTGGTACATTTTAAATATACATAATGATCACATTCATCATAGGGGATTTGTACCTGTACAAGAGATTTCCTTTTTCTTCTTTTTTCCCATCTCCTTAGTCTCCCTTCAACTCCTATTCCCCTCCTGATTTATATAAGCTTTGTTTTCATCATTTTCCTTCTATTATCTTTTTGGAAGAAAAGGAAGGAAAATTATTCTTGATGTTGATCATCCACTACACCATCCTTGATGTTAATACAGTAATACCTCTGTTCACGAATGATTATATTCATAAACAATTTGGTTCACAAACAGAAGTGTTCAGCAGTATTTTCCTTCCACTTGCAAACTCTGCACTGGGTGCTGAATACAACTGCATCTATCTTCCCCAGAATCATGGAATGAATTAAGTTTGTGAATTAAAGTTCTAGCACTATCTTAGTTTATGGAGATGAAGAATCAAAGCTCAGATGAACTAATTTGTCCAAGATTAGAAGCTAGAAAGTAGTAGAATTCAAATTTGAACCTAGAGCTAATTTCCCAAATTATACTGTTACCATACCTAATAACTGAATGTCATCATGTTACGGGAAGTAATGTAAGGGTCAGAGCATAGAGAACATTTGGATCAGAGAACAAAAATAACCCTAGTCATACTTGCCAATATTTTATTTGTCAACTTTAAAGAGATGTGATGGATATAGGTAGGTTCTATCTTGTTAAGAATCTTTAATTCATTAAAGAAAAAATTAAGTCTACTTGTCATCACTTCATGTTAAATGAAGTAAACCAGACACACAAGTTTAAATATAACATGGTTTCTCTTATATGAGACACTCAATATACAAAGAGAGAGAAAAACATTACTGCTACATAAATGAAATATGCTACCACTAGTTTTACTGCTGGTACTACTATTACTAATATCTGTATCCCATCTATTTGTCTGTCGGTCTAGATAGATAGATAGATACATGATATGCTAGTAGAGTATATACAATTTTCATAAGAGTTGCCTTCTGTAGAAACACTGATCTCTCACAGTGTAATTTTTGGCGATTTTAGGCCTTTCAGAAGGATCCAGAAGTTCTGATTCCAGGACTTTCACCAAGTAGCTCTGGCAGAATAAATATTTGAACCCACACTTCCTCCTTCACAATAACTGCTTCACATATAAAAAGCAGATAATTCAAATACTAAATTCTGACCAATAAATAAGCCTCTACTAAAATACAACAGAGATTTTTAAAGGTCAAGTATAAAAATAAAACGGAATCAAAGAGGATGGAGATGACAAGTTTAGCAAAAAGCGAAAGCAACTGCTGATAGTCATCTTACAATAAAATGAGTGCCATTATTTCTTCTAAAAACCTAACCTTCACAGAGCAAAATTCTCCTTTTTCCCCTTGTTTCTCAGCAGATGAATCCAAGATAAGAGGGCTTCTTCCGGTCCCATGTATTCTGCACTTTTTAGAATTTGATCGACTCAGTTGTCTGTTCCCGGGCAGTGTCTCTGATTGCTCTTAGTCATGTTTAGTATCAATTAACCATCAATTTTATATTGCTTTGGACTGCGAGCTGTCATAATTACACAACATCAGTTTCAAAGTGTCCCAGAAAACACTCCAGGATGACAGGTCACTGACCTTTGAAAGTATCATCATCTGTGAAAAAGAGATGGAACTAAACTATGATAAGGATCATAATAAAGTCAGTAAGGGAATATTCTGAAGGAGAAACATGGAAAGGTGATCTTTCACATGAAAATTGGATGAAATAAACTGGGACTTCAGCAAATATGTAGTTTTGAATGTTTATTAACAACCATTTTTTAACTCTGCCACACACCATGACCTGATACGTGATCATGATTCATAGTGAAACATTTCTCACACATCTTTTTCTTTTTGGCAGAGCTGAAGAGTGACCTTTGCACTGAGCTCCACTCCCAGAACTTTTCTTTTTTCTTTTGAGACAGTTTCATTAAGTCACTCAATTGCTCAAGATGGGCTTGAAGTGCTCAAACTCCCAGAATGCTGGAATTACAGGTATATGCCACCATACCTAACTTTTGGCAAAATTTTAATTATAAATTCCAGTATGCGATTAACCCTTTTTATAAAGGTAGCTTCCAAACAAGACAGTAAGGTTTATTATGGTATCTCCTAAAAACTCATTTCAAAAAAATTGGTGCACTTTTATTTTTCTTCTCAGTGAAGTTTAAAGAAAAAGAATCAGGCACAGAATTATCCATTAAAAAGGAAACTTGACAGAAAACAATATTGATTGAAAGCTTCAATTCTTGAGCAGCACTGTTAAGTCAACCAATTTTCCCAAGAAGGGAAATATTTTTTATTGAAGCTAATGCTGAACTTTTGAAGTGAAATAGAAACATGAAATATTTGGATGTTATCATAAAATGAACATAACAATTCCTTCACCACTCATCATCCACTTGAATATCTCATTTTATTATTCTGGCTTAGTGTGGCTTGCACAGTGCACATCATTCTTCTAGAGGCCCTGTTTCATGATCATTTTATTTTTTTTTTATTTTTTATTTTATTTTTTTTTTTTATTTAAGAGAAAATAGATACAGAAACTAGAAATAAAAGTCAAAAAAGACAGACAAACAACAACAACAGATCTGATATGATAACATTGTAGGTTTACACACTGAGGTGGTTGAAGTTTGGCAGTAGTTACAATATTGCATATCATTACCTTCCTAGGGGTTGGGGATATTGACAGATATAGACATGTA